>JAVTVY010047572.1:0-231563 GCA_036873755.1 Hanleya hanleyi | reverse complement strand
GGAATGGCATACAGAAGAGGAAGGAATTTGAAAGAAATGTTGAAGAAATCAAAAATATGAACATTGTGACTTGATACGTTGGACTCCTGATGAGGGTTGACGTGTAGTTATTTTACTAAAATAACTCGAATAAACCCGAAACACTTGTCTGCATTCAACTTTATTCGTGCTCAATATGCTCCCGTAATATCAGTATGTGTAATATATCATGGAGAATTTAGAGCTGCAGACAGTGTCGAGTCAGACCGAGCACCGTAATTCTGTAGGTGTGTTTACGGTCAATTACTTACCACTACCATGAGTATTCCAGACCAGCATAGCGATAACGTCGAGCGATGAAAAGAAACCTCACCAACACCAAACCGCTGATTTTAAAATCTCATCGCCTATAAAGCGTATGTTGATTTTCCACACCTGAACGAGAAGCTGATCAGTTCCTTCACCTATAAAGTGAATACTGAACGAAGACACAGGATTTCTTTAAATCTCATCGCCTATAAAGCGTATGTTGATTTTCCACACCTGAACGATGAGTTGATCAGTTCCTTCACCTATAAAGTGAATACTGAACGAAGACACAGGATTTCTTTAAATCTCATCGCCTATAAAGCGTATGTTGATTTCCCACACCTGTATGGTGCGTTGATCAGTTCCTTCACCTATAAAGTGAATACTGAGAGAAGACACAGTCAGTCTTTTCTATCTTATCGCTTATAAAGCGTACATATTGATTTTGACACCTAAACGGTGTGGTGATCAGTTCCTTCGCCTATAAAGTGAATACTGAATTAAAACATCTATACGGTGTACGATGCGTGTCTAAACCTAGACGGTGTTTTCACATTAAAACTCCGACGATCGTTACAGTCTCAAAGCGATACACATACTAAGTATTTGACAAAGTCTATTTCATACCAGGCAACGGTTAATCATGCCGGCCCGACGATTATACAAGAAAAGTAAGACTCGAGTGAAAATTACTCGACACTCACAATACAAACGCTCCAGAGAACAACTGGAGAAGGAAAATATTAAAGTCAAGCGCCTACACCGGGTACAGGCAGGCAAATCATTTATTCGGAACTTATCAAAATACCCTTTAACAGAGAATGACGTTTTGCTCCTATCCAGAGGCCTATCCTTTGTGCCCACGCCGACAATCAGCAAGCTATCAATCCTGAGAGATTTTGATATGTTTGAACGCAATCTGCGCATTATGGAGAATTTCGCTGACACAAGTGGTGAAAACAGCAAACCACACCCTTTCAAAAATAAAAAGGATTTCACGCCTCCGCTGGCAAATAATCCAGTGGAGAACTATCTATATAGTACCAGAATGGAAATCATCGATAGATTCCAGATAAAATCTATCAACAACTTACCAAAAGGAGAGAGAGAGGCGCTCAAATCATTAGCCACGAATGATCAGATATTGATTACAAAGGCCGACAAAAACAATACCACTGTAATTCTAAACAAAGATGATTATATCAAAGAGGCTAACCGTCAACTATATGACGGCATTCATTATATGGAAATTGACACAATCAATATTGCGGAGACGCACCGATTAGTCCTGGATATTGTATGTAAATTACAACTCGGAAAATATCTGGACAAAGAGACGTACTCATATCTCTATGATCCCACTCAAGGGAAGAGTACGCCGAAACTATACTTATTACCGAAGATACACAAAATACAGAATGTACTAGACAAACTCGATCCGGCCAACCCGGACCCCGAGCTAGTTGTCAATGTTCCGGGACGACCTATCATTTCACAATGTAACTCTCCGACTGAAAAAATTGGAAGATATCTGGACCATTTTCTACTACCGCTTGTGAAAAAACAAGCCACATATGTATCTGACACGATGGATTTTATCAACAACTTGGAAATGATAAAAACAAACGATGATATCATCCTTGCCACTTACGACGTGACGTCACTATATACCAATCTCGCTTTTACAGAAATGATTACAGCTCTTAGAGCAGAACTGGAGGAATACGAAGAAATAGTGTATGACATAACACGCCCGAAGATCGAACTGATTGTAGAAATTGCTACACTGATACTCACTAAGAATGAGTTCACCTTCAATGGAAAGAACTACAGACAAATAATTGGTGCCTCAATGGGTGCCGTCCCGAGTCCTGAATTATCCGATATCTGTATCTACAGACACATCAACAATTTAATCGGACAATATGAACACAAGGATAAAATCATCTTCCACAGACGTTTTAGAGACGACGGAATGATAATTTTTCAAGGAAGCATTGCTGAAATGAGGCAATTTTTCGAAATGGCTAACAAAGCACATGAATTAATCAAATTCACACATGAAATATCAGAAACCGAAATCTCTTTCCTGGATCTTACCATATTCAAAGGACCAAGATACACAAAAAATCACATTCTGGATGTGAAGTGTTTTACAAAACCTACTGATACATTTCAGTATCTACATCGAAATTCAGCACATCCGCCGTCCAGTTTCAAATCGTTTATGAAAGGTGAAACGATAAGATATGTACGCAACTGCAATAATCAAGCAGATTTCCGTTACAAACTGACTGATTTCCGAGAAAACTTGACAAAACGCAGCTACAACAGTAAAGAAATAATATCTCAAACTGACGAAGGATTGTTCACAAACAGAACAGAGATCCTAACGGGAAGAAAAAAGAAAATAAACAACATAAAGAAAAGACCCATCCGTTTCATCACCACCTACCATCCAGCGATGAAATATATCAGGAAAATCCTGCTAAAAAATTGGCATTTTGTCAAATCTTCCGAATCACACACAACGAAAGTCTGGGAAAACCCAGGAATGGCATACAGAAGAGGAAGGAATTTGAAAGAAATGTTGAAGAAATCAAAAATATGAACATTGTGACTTGATACGTTGGACTCCTGATGAGGGTTGACGTGTAGTTATTTTACTAAAATAACTCGAATAAACCCGAAACACTTGTCTGCATTCAACTTTATTCGTGCTCAATATGCTCCCGTAATATCAGTATGTGTAATATATCATGGAGAATTTAGAGCTGCAGACAGTGTCGAGTCCGACCGAGCACCGTAATTCTGTAGGTGTGTTTACGGTCAATTACTTACCACTACCATGAGTATTCCAGACCAGCATAGCGATAACGTCGAGCGATGAAAAGAAACCTCACCAACACCAAACCGCTGATTTTAAAATCTCATCGCCTATAAAGCGTATGTTGATTTTCCACACCTGAACGAGAAGCTGATCAGTTCCTTCACCTATAAAGTGAATACTGAACGAAGACACAGGATTTCTTTAAATCTCATCGCCTATAAAGCGTATGTTGATTTTCCACACCTGAACGATGAGTTGATCAGTTCCTTCACCTATAAAGTGAATACTGAACGAAGACACAGGATTTCTTTAAATCTCATCGCCTATAAAGCGTATGTTGATTTCCCACACCTGTACGGTGCGTTGATCAGTTCCTTCACCTATAAAGTGAATACTGAGAGAAGACACAGTCAGTCTTTTCTATCTTATCGCTTATAAAGCGTACATATTGATTTTGACACCTAAACGGTGTGGTGATCAGTTCCTTCGCCTATAAAGTGAATACTGAATTAAAACATCTATACGGTGTACGATGCGTGTCTAAACCTAGACGGTGTTTTCACATTAAAACTCCGACGATCGTTACAGTCTCAAAGCGATACACATACTAAGTATTTGACAAAGTCTATTTCATACCAGGCAACGGTTAATCATGCCGGCCCGACGATTATACAAGAAAAGTAAGACTCGAGTGAAAATTACTCGACACTCACAATACAAACGCTCCAGAGAACAACTGGAGAAGGAAAATATTAAAGTCAAGCGCCTACACCGGGTACAGGCAGGCAAATCATTTATTCGGAACTTATCAAAATACCCTTTAACAGAGAATGACGTTTTGCTCCTATCCAGAGGCCTATCCTTTGTGCCCACGCCGACAATCAGCAAGCTATCAATCCTGAGAGATTTTGATATGTTTGAACGCAATCTGCGCATTATGGAGAATTTCGCTGACACAAGTGGTGAAAACAGCAAACCACACCCTTTCAAAAATAAAAAGGATTTCACGCCTCCGCTGGCAAATAATCCAGTGGAGAACTATCTATATAGTACCAGAATGGAAATCATCGATAGATTCCAGATAAAATCTATCAACAACTTACCAAAAGGAGAGAGAGAGGCGCTCAAATCATTAGCCACGAATGATCAGATATTGATTACAAAGGCCGACAAAAACAATACCACTGTAATTCTAAACAAAGATGATTATATCAAAGAGGCTAACCGTCAACTATATGACGGCATTCATTATATGGAAATTGACACAATCAATATTGCGGAGACGCACCGATTAGTCCTGGATATTGTATGTAAATTACAACTCGGCAAATATCTGGACAAAGAGACGTACTCATATCTCTATGATCCCACTCAAGGGAAGAGTACGCCGAAACTATACTTATTACCGAAGATACACAAAATACAGAATGTACTAGACAAACTCGATCCGGCCAACCCGGACCCCGAGCTAGTTGTCAATGTTCCGGGACGACCTATCATTTCACAATGTAACTCTCCGACTGGAAAAATTGGAAGATATCTGGACCATTTTCTACTACCGCTTGTGAAAAAACAAGCCACATATGTATCTGACACGATGGATTTTATCAACAACTTGGAAATGATAAAAACAAACGATGATATCATCCTTGCCACTTACGACGTGACGTCACTATATACCAATCTCGCTTTTACAGAAATGATTACAGCTCTTAGAGCAGAACTGGAGGAATACGAAGAAATAGTGTATGACATAACACGCCCGAAGATCGAACTGATTGTAGAAATTGCTACACTGATACTCACTAAGAATGAGTTCACCTTCAATGGAAAGAACTACAGACAAATAATTGGTGCCTCAATGGGTGCCGTCCCGAGTCCTGAATCATCCGATATCTGTATTTACAGACACATTAACAATTTAATCGGACAATATGAACACAAGGATAAAATCATCTTCCACAGACGTTTTAGAGACGATGGAATGATAATTTTTCAAGGAAGCATTGCTGAAATGAGGCAATTTTTCGAAATGGCTAACAAAGCACATGAATTAATCAAATTCACACATGAAATATCAGAAACCGAAATCTCTTTCCTGGATCTTACCATATTCAAAGGACCAAGATACACAAAAAATCACATTCTGGATGTGAAGTGTTTTACAAAACCTACTGATACATTTCAGTATCTACATCGAAATTCAGCACATCCGCCGTCCAGTTTCAAATCGTTTATGAAAGGTGAAACGATAAGATATGTACGCAACTGCAATAATCAAGCAGATTTCCGTTACAAACTGACTGATTTCCGAGAAAAATTGACAAAACGCAGCTACAACAGTAAAGAAATAATATCTCAAACTGACGAAGGATTGTTCACAAACAGAACAGAGATCCTAACGGGAAGAAAAAAGAAAATAAACAACATAAAGAAAAGACCCATCCGTTTCATCACCACCTACCATCCAGCGATGAAATATATCAGGAAAATCCTGCTAAAATATTGGCATTTTGTCAAATCTTCCGAATCACACACAACGAAAGTCTGGGAAAAGCCAGGAATGGCATACAGAAGAGGAAAGAATTTGAAAGAAATGTTGAAGAAATCAAAAATATGAACATTGTGACTTGATACGTTGGACTCCTGATGAGGGTTGACGTGTAGTTATTTTACTAAAATAACTCGAATAAACCCGAAACACTTGTCTGCATTCAACTTTATTCGTGCTCAATATGCTCCCGTAATATCAGTATGTGTAATATATCATGGAGAATTTAGAGCTGCAGACAGTGTCGAGTCAGACCGAGCACCGTAATTCTGTAGGTGTGTTTACGGTCACCACTTCTACCACTACCATGAGTATTCCAGACCAGCATATGATAACGCTGTCGAGCGATGAAAAGAAACCTCACCAACACCAAAACCGCTGATTTTAAAATCTCATCGCCTATAAAGCGTATGTTGATTTTCCACACCTGAACGAGAAGTCGATCAGTTCTCACCTATAAAGTGAATAATGAACGAAGACACAGGGATTTCTTAAATCTCATCGCCTATAAAGCGTATGTTGATTTTCCACACCTGAATGATGAGTTGATCAGTTCCTTCACCTATAAAGTGAATACTGAACGAAGACACAGGATTTCTTTAAATCTCATCGCCTATAAAGCGTATGTTGATTTCCCACACCTGTACGGTGCGTTGATCAGTTCCTTCACCTATAAAGTGAATACTGAGAGAAGACACAGTCAGTCTTTTCTATCTTATCGCTTATAAAGCGTACATATTGATTTTGACACCTAAACGGTGTGGTGATCAGTTCCTTCGCCTATAAAGTGAATACTGAATTAAAACATCTATACGGTGTACGATGCGTGTCTAAACCTAGACGGTGTTTTCACATTAAAACTCCGACGATCGTTACAGTCTCAAAGCGATACACATACTAAGTATTTGACAAAGTCTATTTCATACCAGGCAACGGTTAATCATGCCGGCCCGACGATTATACAAGAAAAGTAAGACTCGAGTGAAAATTACTCGACACTCACAATACAAACGCTCCAGAGAACAACTGGAGAAGGAAAATATTAAAGTCAAGCGCCTACACCGGGTACAGGCAGGCAAATCATTTATTCGGAACTTATCAAAATACCCTTTAACAGAGAATGACGTTTTGCTCCTATCCAGAGGCCTATCCTTTGTGCCCACGCCGACAATCAGCAAGCTATCAATCCTGAGAGATTTTGATATGTTTGAACGCAATCTGCGCATTATGGAGAATTTCGCTGACACAAGTGGTGAAAACAGCAAACCACACCCTTTCAAAAATAAAAAGGATTTCACGCCTCCGCTGGCAAATAATCCAGTGGAGAACTATCTATATAGTACCAGAATGGAAATCATCGATAGATTCCAGATAAAATCTATCAACAACTTACCAAAAGGAGAGAGAGAGGCGCTCAAATCATTAGCCACGAATGATCAGATATTGATTACAAAGGCCGACAAAAACAATACCACTGTAATTCTAAACAAAGATGATTATATCAAAGAGGCTAACCGTCAACTATATGACGGCATTCATTATATGGAAATTGACACAATCAATATTGCGGAGACGCACCGATTAGTCCTGGATATTGTATATGTAAATTACAACTCGGCAAATATCTGGACAAAGAGACGTACTCATATCTCTATGATCCCACTCAAGGGAAGAGTACGCCGAAACTATACTTATTACCGAAGATACACAAAATACAGAATGTACTAGACAAACTCGATCCGGCCAACCCGGACCCCGAGCTAGTTGTCAATGTTCCGGGACGACCTATCATTTCACAATGTAACTCTCCGACTGAAAAAATTGGAAGATATCTGGACCATTTTCTACTACCGCTTGTGAAAAAACAAGCCACATATGTATCTGACACGATGGATTTTATCAACAACTTGGAAATGATAAAAACAAACGATGATATCATCCTTGCCACTTACGACGTGACGTCACTATATACCAATCTCGCTTTTACAGAAATGATTACAGCTCTTAGAGCAGAACTGGAGGAATACGAAGAAATAGTGTATGACATAACACGCCCGAAGATCGAACTGATTGTAGAAATTGCTACACTGATACTCACTAAGAATGAGTTCACCTTCAATGGAAAGAACTACAGACAAATAATTGGTGCCTCAATGGGTGCCGTCCCGAGTCCTGAATTATCCGATATCTGTATCTACAGACACATCAACAATTTAATCGGACAATATGAACACAAGGATAAAATCATCTTCCACAGACGTTTTAGAGACGACGGAATGATAATTTTTCAAGGAAGCATTGCTGAAATGAGGCAATTTTTCGAAATGGCTAACAAAGCACATGAATTAATCAAATTCACACATGAAATATCAGAAACCGAAATCTCTTTCCTGGATCTTACCATATTCAAAGGACCAAGATACACAAAAAATCACATTCTGGATGTGAAGTGTTTTACAAAACCTACTGATACATTTCAGTATCTACATCGAAATTCAGCACATCCGCCGTCCAGTTTCAAATCGTTTATGAAAGGTGAAACGATAAGATATGTACGCAACTGCAATAATCAAGCAGATTTCCGTTACAAACTGACTGATTTCCGAGAAAAATTGACAAAACGCAGCTACAACAGTAAAGAAATAATATCTCAAACTGACGAAGGATTGTTCACAAACAGAACAGAGATCCTAACGGGAAGAAAAAAGAAAATAAACAACATAAAGAAAAGACCCATCCGTTTCATCACCACCTACCATCCAGCGATGAAATATATCAGGAAAATCCTGCTAAAATATTGGCATTTTGTCAAATCTTCCGAATCACACACAACGAAAGTCTGGGAAAACCCAGGAATGGCATACAGAAGAGGAAGGAATTTGAAAGAAATGTTGAAGAAATCAAAAATATGAACATTGTGACTTGATACGTTGGACTCCTGATGAGGGTTGACGTGTAGTTATTTTACTAAAATAACTCGAATAAACCCGAAACACTTGTCTGCATTCAACTTTATTCGTGCTCAATATGCTCCCGTAATATCAGTATGTGTAATATATCATGGAGAATTTAGAGCTGCAGACAGTGTCGAGTCAGACCGAGCACCGTAATTCTGTAGGTGTGTTTACGGTCAATTACTTACCACAGGGACTGCTACTCTGCCTTATAACTCCTTTCGCCAAAAGCTTCCTAATGTGGTCCCTAACTTCCTGATATTGGCTTGGTGGAATTCTCCTATACTGCTGTTTAATAGGGACTTCATCATTTCACAATATCTGTGAATCCTAGATCATCTTCTGAGACGGCTTGAGAAACACATCCTCTCTTCCAATATTTACCACTCGAACATTGAATGGTTCTCCTTTAGATCTCTCACTGATTGTGTTAGTTACCAACATCCCACTGGGGATGTGAGGATAGTTGCCCGCAGTGGTTCAACCACCACAGTATCAGCCTGAGCATTGCCTGTAACTGCAAGCTCATGGATTGCGCGGGGATCACTACAGCTCGTCCACCGGCGACTTTCGCCAAACCCAGAACTTGTTTTGTCTCGCTGGTAACCTGTTTGGCTGATGCCGGCACTGGAAGGATATCCATGCACTCACTTAGAACATTCATACCTAGGATCCCTGGAGGATACTTATCTTGGGCTGCATCTTTGATGACAAGAACACCTCGTCGTGGGATTAAGTGTTCATTCACCTCCAAGTCCAACTCCAGATAACCCAAGTATGGTATCTCCAATCCGTTCGCTGCACGAAGAGTCAACCATCCAGCTGCCTGCAAGAGTTCCTCAGATCCAAAATGCTGCTTGAAAAACGACTCAGTGATCAAGGTTACCATTGAACCAGTGTCAATGAGGCATGGTATTTTCACACCACCCATAATCACTTCAGTAGTGGGGCATATACCAACAGTTCTATGCACAGTATCTGCTAGTGAAGTACTCTGTGTCTCATTTAACTGCACTGTTGAAATGTCTGCCCCGTGTGTATTTCCACTTTCTCCTGGAAATTTCTCTTTACCCGGACCATCACTACTTTGATAACGCCTTGGTTTCTTTGGATGTGGGCATTTACGCGCTATGCGCTCGGGTTTTGAACAGTTATAACAAATTATCTGCCCTTTGGGACCATCTCTTGGTTTTCGCTGAGATCGAACACTAAGATTGAGGTCATCAATCTTTTTCTGCTGTTCCTTTTGTTAACTTGTCATCAACTGGATCAGAGCCAACTTTAGCAGTGGCTTCACAGACCGTTTTCCTTTTCACCTTTGGGATTTTCACACTGCCATCCTCCTCTGCCCACCTCATGGCTTCCTCTCTTAGATCTAGGAATGCCAAGTCCGGCCTTTCCTGCAAAATGTGCTTCAGATGTCTTCTCAAGTCCCGATCAAGCACATTGTCTGCGAATTGATCAGTCAAACATTTATCATGATGAGGAACACAACGTTGGTCAACCTTAGTCACCCTATTCAAAAGGTCTAGCAAGGCAAGAGAATACTGTACGAAGTGTCTCGCTCACCTTTTGTTTACGATCATAGAATTCTCTCAACAATCTGGTAACGCTGAACTGGTCGCCAAACACTGACAAAAGTACCTTAAATATTTGCTCAGGGTTTTCTTGGGTCTGTAACGAATTTCCTCTCTGGCTTGCTCCTCCAAGTGCGATATAACAAAATCCACATGTTCCTTAATTGGCAAAGCCCTAGCACCGAGGTATGACCTACAGTCATCAACCCAGTCTTCAACTCTTAACCCAGTATCACCCTGTAAATATCTTAACCTTCCTGTCTTTTGGTAGGTAAATAAGACGATCTCTACAGTCAGCATGGTTTTCATTCACTTTACGTTCCAGTTCCTTTGAATGATTCTTTCCTCGACTAACTGTTGTAACAACTTCACCTGATTAGCCAAGTCCTGCAAGGTGACCTCGTTTTCAACCATGGTGAATATCACAAACTATTCACATCCATCAACATTTGTACCAATAAACATGGATTGAACATCAGAAATGACAGTTTGTGATCATCAAATAACAACTGACAGTGACGTATATGCATTTGGCTATGGTACCATAACATTCACTGTAACCTGGTTACCACTAACTGTGAATAATTCTGATTTCTGCGATATGATGTTCAAGTTAACATATGACGGTTGGTAACTCAATATAACATCTACAATGACAGAATTGCATTTCATCAGCATAACATTCACTGTTCCGGGTTGCTACTAACTGTGAAGATATCTGACTTGTGATATTTGATTCTGAAATTAACATATGACAGTTGGTAACTCAATATACCATGTACAGTGACAGAATTGCATTTCACTATAGCATAACACTCACTGTTTCCGGGTTACCACTAACTGTGAAGAAATCTGACTTGTGCGATTTGATTTTGAAATTAACATATGACAGTTGGTAATTCAATATAACATGTACAGTGACAGAATTGCATTTCACTAGCATAACACTCACTGTTCCGAGTTACCACTAATTGTGAAGAAATCTGATTTGTGAGATTTGATTTTAACTGAATTGTTCACTGAATCAGATTTAGTTCATAACTGCACAGTTCATTAATGAAGAATGTTTCTTTGCTGATTTTTCTGGTGTGATTTTCTGTTCGTCTGAAATGTTTGTACATCTACCATCTGTCTATTTCCCAAAATGTTCCTGTTAACCGTTTCTTCACTACTATCTGAATAGAGTTCTGTAGATTCTCTCCAACACATACTGGCACTCCACCATCACCCTTTTTTCTGGAATGTAGCTTGGTCCTCACTCGCCATCCTGTCGGCGACGCCATTTGTGACCTGTGGTTCGTTCACCGCTAATCATTCGTTCAATGGAATCACAACACGACACCAAGAGTTCAGCGGTTCAAGATTTAATTGGTTCGACAATGGCGAGTCATCAGATATACTGCATAACCTGGCCCATTCCCATCCGTACAACAAAAAAAGGCAATGGCAGACCTGTACAAGATAAACACTTAGAATCTGAAGGTTATTGACTCCCAAAATTAAGTCACTCCATAATTATATAATGTTCAATTAAGAATTAATAAAGTGCATTTTTCCCCATTATTATCATTACAGTAGTTCTTATGGTTTATAACCTTTGATTTTACTCTGGCAGTAATCATGTAACATTCAAGTCATATGTTTATGTAACATAGCACACAAGTATATTATTTACCCAGTATATGCTACAATAACTTGGACGGTACAACGTTTGACTTACTCACAGATGCAGATAGCAGAGCCACATCAGAAGTATCCTCAAATTCTCTAATTTCAGTCTGAGACCATATAGTTAATGTCGTAATCGAGATGCAATGCCAACAGATTTAACTCGTGTCTTAGCTCTATGAGTGAAACACGCCAAATATTATATCTAACTGGAGAACAATTAATCTTCAATGCAAAGAAAGCAAATAACACCAGCAAATCAAATGTATATACAAAGTTTATTTACAAGTTTGGTCGATAAATGGAAGCTAGGCACAGTCAGATCGAAATGTAAACTGGTTGAACAAAGAGTAGACCTAAGTAATATTAGCAAACTATCCGCTGTACGGTAATGCGAATAGCTGTTAAATAAAAATCTAGATAGGCTTATACATGTACAAGATACTTGACTGTACCTAGCTTCTAACCCACAATCAGGAAGATGAATTTAGGTAAAAACCAAATATATGAAAAAAAAGAAGAATAATAATAATAAAAAAATTCCAAATGCGTGGGTGGGTGGGAACAAATTTGCAGCACAGTTGACGGTGATCACAGAATGAGATACAATTCTTCCAAAATTACAGCTTATATACTAGTTTAACCAGGGAGTAGATGTAGACTTGTATATTCAAAAAGCTGCAGTGTAAATAATTCCCAGGAATGCCACCACAGCTGACAGTACAAAGAGTTGCGTATTAGAACGAGATAGGATAAGAGGATTAGATGGAGTACAGTCATTTTCCCCCCCTGTCATGTTCCCCCCCTGTCCCATTCCCCCCCTGTCATTCTCCCCCCCTGTCATGTTCCCCCCCCTTATATTTACTTGTCCATATAGCTGTTGTGGGTTAAATATTTAGGTAATTTTTTCTTCCAGTAAAATAATGCCAATTTTTATTTATCATAAACTGTTACAGGAAAAGACAAATGTTGTTTTTTTAATGTAATTCCATCAATAAATTATTTTTGATTGATTAAAATTGCAGTTTACGGGCCGCTTCCCGTACGGATTTTGCAGCCCATCAACTCAATGTTTTATTTTAATTACACGTTACATTTCTTAGTTTGTTAAAGATATTTACAGTGGTAAGTAATTGACCGTAAACACACCTACAGAATTACGGTGCTCGGTCTGACTCTGTGGTAAGTAATTGACCGTAAACACACCTACAGAATTACGGTGCTCGGTCTGACTCATCGCCTATAAAGCGTATGTTGATTTTCCACACCTGAACGAGAAGCTGATCAGTTCCTTCACCTATAAAGTGAATACTGAACGAAGACACAGGATTTCTTTAAATCTCATCGCCTATAA
The DNA here is from genome assembly GCA_036873755.1 of Hanleya hanleyi. Lineage (NCBI taxonomy): Eukaryota > Metazoa > Mollusca > Polyplacophora > Lepidopleurida > Hanleyidae > Hanleya > Hanleya hanleyi. The sequence continues at coordinate 218,341 of JAVTVY010047572.1, read as the reverse complement.
AGCGTATGTTGATTTTCCACACCTGAACGATGAGTTGATCAGTTCCTTCACCTTTAAAGTGAATACTGAACGAAGACACAGGATTTCTTTAAATCTCATCGCCTATAAAGCGTATGTTGATTTCCCACACCTGTACGGTGCGTTGATCAGTTCCTTCACCTATAAAGTGAATACTGAGAGAAGACACAGTCAGTCTTTTCTATCTTATCGCTTATAAAGCGTACATATTGATTTTGACACCTAAACGGTGTGGTGATCAGTTCCTTCGCCTATAAAGTGAATACTGAATTAAAACATCTATACGGTGTACGATGCGTGTCTAAACCTAGACGGTGTTTTCACATTAAAACTCCGACGATCGTTACAGTCTCAAAGCGATACACATACTAAGTATTTGACAAAGTCTATTTCATACCAGGCAACGGTTAATCATGCCGGCCCGACGATTATACAAGAAAAGTAAGACTCGAGTGAAAATTACTCGACACTCACAATACAAACGCTCCAGAGAACAACTGGAGAAGGAAAATATTAAAGTCAAGCGCCTACACCGGGTACAGGCAGGCAAATCATTTATTCGGAACTTATCAAAATACCCTTTAACAGAGAATGACGTTTTGCTCCTATCCAGAGGCCTATCCTTTGTGCCCACGCCGACAATCAGCAAGCTATCAATCCTGAGAGATTTTGATATGTTTGAACGCAATCTGCGCATTATGGAGAATTTCGCTGACACAAGTGGTGAAAACAGCAAACCACACCCTTTCAAAAATAAAAAGGATTTCACGCCTCCGCTGGCAAATAATCCAGTGGAGAACTATCTATATAGTACCAGAATGGAAATCATCGATAGATTCCAGATAAAATCTATCAACAACTTACCAAAAGGAGAGAGAGAGGCGCTCAAATCATTAGCCACGAATGATCAGATATTGATTACAAAGGCCGACAAAAACAATACCACTGTAATTCTAAACAAAGATGATTATATCAAAGAGGCTAACCGTCAACTATATGACGGCATTCATTATATGGAAATTGACACAATCAATATTGCGGAGACGCACCGATTAGTCCTGGATATTGTATGTAAATTACAACTCGGCAAATATCTGGACAAAGAGACGTACTCATATCTCTATGATCCCACTCAAGGGAAGAGTACGCCGAAACTATACTTATTACCGAAGATACACAAAATACAGAATGTACTAGACAAACTCGATCCGGCCAACCCGGACCCCGAGCTAGTTGTCAATGTTCCGGGACGACCTATCATTTCACAATGTAACTCTCCGACTGAAAAAATTGGAAGATATCTGGACCATTTTCTACTACCGCTTGTGAAAAAACAAGCCACATATGTATCTGACACGATGGATTTTATCAACAACTTGGAAATGATAAAAACAAACGATGATATCATCCTTGCCACCTACGACGTGACGTCACTATATACCAATCTCGCTTTTACAGAAATGATTACAGCTCTTAGAGCAGAACTGGAGGAATACGAAGAAATAGTGTATGACATAACACGCCCGAAGATCGAACTGATTGTAGAAATTGCTACACTGATACTCACTAAGAATGAGTTCACCTTCAATGGAAAGAACTACAGACAAATAATTGGTGCCTCAATGGGTGCCGTCCCGAGTCCTGAATTATCCGATATCTGTATCTACAGACACATCAACAATTTAATCGGACAATATGAACACAAGGATAAAATCATCTTCCACAGACGTTTTAGAGACGACGGAATGATAATTTTTCAAGGAAACATTGCTGAAATGAGGCAATTTTTCGAAATGGCTAACAAAGCACATGAATTAATCAAATTCACACATGAAATATCAGAAACCGAAATCTCTTTCCTGGATCTTACCATATTCAAAGGACCAAGATACACAAAAAATCACATTCTGGATGTGAAGTGTTTTACAAAACCTACTGATACATTTCAGTATCTACATCGAAATTCAGCACATCCGCCGTCCAGTTTCAAATCGTTTATGAAAGGTGAAACGATAAGATATGTACGCAACTGCAATAATCAAGCAGATTTCCGTTACAAACTGACTGATTTCCGAGAAAAATTGACAAAACGCAGCTACAACAGTAAAGAAATAATATCTCAAACTGACGAAGGATTGTTCACAAACAGAACAGAGATCCTAACGGGAAGAAAAAAGAAGATAAACAACATAAAGAAAAGACCCATCCGTTTCATCACCACCTACCATCCAGCGATGAAATATATCAGGAAAATCCTGCTAAAATATTGGCATTTTGTCAAATCTTCCGAATCACACACAACGAAAGTCTGGGAAAACCCAGGAATGGCATACAGAAGAGGAAGGAATTTGAAAGAAATGTTGAAGAAATCAAAAATATGAACATTGTGACTTGATACGTTGGACTCCTGATGAGGGTTGACGTGTAGTTATTTTACTAAAATAACTCGAATAAACCCGAAACACTTGTCTGCATTCAACTTTATTCGTGCTCAATATGCTCCCGTAATATCAGTATGTGTAATATATCATGGAGAATTTAGAGCTGCAGACAGTGTCGAGTCAGACCGAGCACCGTAATTCTGTAGGTGTGTTTACGGTCAATTACTTACCACTGAGATTGCGGGCCTTGTGTCCAACCCTGACCTCACACGTGTATCATGGGTCCCCCCTGGGGGACTCGCTTAAGGATCAAGCGTAACGGTAATTTGGCGGGTTTTTGTGGATACTTCCTCTATAAGAGAGGCATCCACATTTTTTCATCCACATTTTAAAAAACCCATAAATTATTAAATGTGGATACTACTCTATGAATTACAGTGTGTTTTAAAGCCTGGGCAAATAAAATGTGGATATTATTGATGGGAAAGAGATGCTATGTTGAGAAAGCAAACGTGTTTTTGTTTGGCAGCTTTACGGCTGGACTGTGGCTCCTCGCTTGTGGATACACGCCGATACACTCCCTGTTGGAGAGGCATCCACATTTGTATCCACATTTGAAAAAGCGTGAATTATTGAGTGTGGATACTTCGGCGATACTTCTTTAATGACTGCTATACTTTATAATTCATCGATATAAAAGCCGTACGATTATGAAAAGTTCTCGAGTCGCGACTTCGGATTCCTCGAGACGAAGCTAAAAAAAACGAACTCCAACGAGTTTTCGGCGTCGATCTTTGACAGTAAAACGCAGGAGGTACTTACGATCTGTTAGACTGATTCAAATAATCGTATTGTTCGACTGAGTTTTAGGAGTGGAAGTTGAGATGGATGGGAAAGAGATGCTATTATTTTCGCGGAGCTTCTTGTTGCTTTTGTCAGCCATATTGGAGACTTGTAGAGTCCAATTTTCTGATTGGTTGAATAATAGCTGGGCGGGGCTATTACACAGATTTCAGCCAATCAAACTTTTCCTTACTCTTCACCTGCAGTTGATGTAAAATTTGGAGTTCCGATTGTTTCAAGTTTCTTGGGACATATAGTATCTCTTTCCCATCAATACGAGGAGAAAAACAATTATGTACTCTTAAAATCTCTAAATTATAATTAACCAAGTTCAGAAGAATTCATGCCACACATGCAAGTATTTCCGATTTCGATTTAGCCCTGGAAAGTCGGGCAAGAAATTGAACAAAAAATGTTGTGACGGCACTTCACCCGGTAGAAATAGTCAACCTAAACATTTCTTAAATTTAGGTTTTAAAAGTTAGAATCGAGTATTTAGTTCTATAGAGGTGTTTACATTGCAAATAAGATGTGGATACATCACTTATATAGAAGGTGTATCCACATTTTTGAAAAAACATCTGATTTTACGTCTCGCGAAAATGTGGATACACTTCCTATATAATAGGCGATGTATCCACAAAAACCCGCCAAATTACTGTTACGCCGATCCTTACATTGATTATTGGCGCAAAGTCTGACCACCATACACTGTCATGAAAGAACTGCACAGTAGGTAATGATTAAAGCACAGTTTTTACTATGTGTGAATTAAAAGCCATCCATAACCACAGGTATGGAACGAGAAGAAACTATGGACAATTCAAACATGTTGTCTCGTATGGCTTTCAACTGTCTTTGAATGGGCGGACGGATATTCTCAACGAACACCACATGTGGACTTTTCTCACACCTACAGCGAGTATCGCTTTGGTGACATGTACTCAAACAGCGGGATGCTAAAATCAATGCTCATATAAGGAGAAAAACGCAGACTCAAAACAAACTATGCAAAAGTCTCGTGTTAGCGGTCTTTTCAAAACAAAAATCATGAACAATCCAACTCCAAGCACCAGTATGGCTACCAACGAATCAGCCACCGGTACCGAACAGTCTTCACTTATACCGACGGCGACAGAAGTTGCCACGACGATGTCCATGTTCCAGTGCAACATGTCACCCATGGATGATCCAACAGAAACTAGTTCCTGCCCAAATGTACCGTCGGAACATATGATTAACTCGGCAATCGCCAAGGCAGAGTCCATCGCAGAGAAACGACACCCATTTCGCACGTTGCGGGAAGCCATAAAACTGTCGAATGCCACAAAAATTGGGCCGGGATTCATAAGATTCAACATTGTCCCAGGACTTGGTACTGCAGAAGACACACGAGAGTTTGTGGACCCGAAAATCCAAGCATTGATACTCAAGTGCGAACAGGTCGCACGGGATGGACTAAAAGAGATAGCCGAGGAGTACATCAACTGCACCACCAACGAGATGTCCAGCCTGTTTGAAGGTATCCTGGCTGACATACCACCAAATACCAAAGAAAATGGGGAATATAGAAAGCGGTTAACTGAAAAGGCAAAGGAGATCTCCGAGAAATCTGATGCAGATCTACGGAAGTTTATAAAAACTTCCAAAATTCCAAGACCCACCGCCTCAAAGACCCAAGAAACCACAAAACCAATAGAACAACACCAGCCCAGACAACAACAACATCAAGCTCGTCAGCCGTTTTACCGACCGGTACAACGAAAATATGAAAGCAACAGACCGGTTTACCGCCAGGCCCCGTACCACCAGCAAAACAGAGGATATAACAGAAGGCAAGCGTCGCCACCCAGAACACACAGGCGCACCACTCCTCCGAGACCACATAGATCGAGCCACGACGAAAGGAAACGGAATATCACCGACGTCGTGAAGGCCCTACTTGAGAACATCAACTAATTATACAGACTCTGTACATTTTTTGAGCATTGTGCTATTAAACTTGCTCTGATCCATCAATACTGGTGCTTTAATTGACAGTGTAACTGTGTTACTCTTGTCTATCCTTACTGTGCTTTTGATATTATCATTACTATACTTATACTACATGTGCGATATTATCCTGACATACGCTGCTGTATATTATATATACGGGATGTATATATTAAATATTTTACAATAAAATGATATATTACACATACAATCAAGTGATTTTCCTGTCTACTACTTTCTCGTGTCAATAACATGCCATGAGATCGGATATCTGTGACGCCATATCGGTGCAAGATGTGCTTATTAAATAATTAGCATCAAACCAAGCCTACAGCCAAAGAGGGTAGGATTTTCCAGTCATAATTGCCTTATACGTACAAAATAAACCTACTGACAAGTTTTTTACCAGTTTATAACGACACACAGTGCAATTTACTGCCAGATTTTCAACTTTTTAAAGGAAAAAGAAACACAAATCCGTAAACGACGGACTAATTTTTGACTCTCTCTCTCCCAAGTGCTTCCTCCCAGGTCCGCGCGCCCAACCGACTTCTTTATATAAGACAATCCCGGGTTGCCTGCCTCAGAGTATTCCAGACCAGCATAGCGATAACGTCGAGCGATGAAAAGAAACCTCACCAACACCAAACCGCTGATTTTAAAATCTCATCGCCTATAAAGCGTATGTTGATTTTCCACACCTGAACGAGAAGCTGATCAGTTCCTTCACCTATAAAGTGAATACTGAACGAAGACACAGGATTTCTTTAAATCTCATCGCCTATAAAGCGTATGTTGATTTTCCACACCTGAACGATGAGTTGATCAGTTCCTTCACCTATAAAGTGAATACTGAACGAAGACACAGGATTTCTTTAAATCTCATCGCCTATAAAGCGTATGTTGATTTCCCACACCTGTACGGTGCGTTGATCAGTTCCTTCACCTATAAAGTGAATACTGAGAGAAGACACAGTCAGTCTTTTCTATCTTATCGCTTATAAAGCGTACATATTGATTTTGACACCTAAACGGTGTGGTGATCAGTTCCTTCGCCTATAAAGTGAATACTGAATTAAAACATCTATACGGTGTACGATGCGTGTCTAAACCTAGACGGTGTTTTCACATTAAAACTCCGACGATCGTTACAGTCTCAAAGCGATACACATACTAAGTATTTGACAAAGTCTATTTCATACCAGGCAACGGTTAATCATGCCGGCCCGACGATTATACAAGAAAAGTAAGACTCGAGTGAAAATTACTCGACACTCACAATACAAACGCTCCAGAGAACAACTGGAGAAGGAAAATATTAAAGTCAAGCGCCTACACCGGGTACAGGCAGGCAAATCATTTATTCGGAACTTATCAAAATACCCTTTAACAGAGAATGACGTTTTGCTCCTATCCAGAGGCCTATCCTTTGTGCCCACGCCGACAATCAGCAAGCTATCAATCCTGAGAGATTTTGATATGTTTGAACGCAATCTGCGCATTATGGAGAATTTCGCTGACACAAGTGGTGAAAACAGCAAACCACACCCTTTCAAAAATAAAAAGGATTTCACGCCTCCGCTGGCAAATAATCCAGTGGAGAACTATCTATATAGTACCAGAATGGAAATCATCGATAGATTCCAGATAAAATCTATCAACAACTTACCAAAAGGAGAGAGAGAGGCGCTCAAATCATTAGCCACGAATGATCAGATATTGATTACAAAGGCCGACAAAAACAATACCACTGCATGTAATTCTAAACAAAGATGATTATATCAAAGAGGCTAACCGTCAACTATATGACGGCATTCATTATATGGAAATTGACACAATCAATATTGCGGAGACGCACCGATTAGTCCTGGATATTGTATGTAAATTACAACTCGGCAAATATCTGGACAAAGAGACGTACTCATATCTCTATGATCCCACTCAAGGGAAGAGTACGCCGAAACTATACTTATTACCGAAGATACACAAAATACAGAATGTACTAGACAAACTCGATCCGGCCAACCCGGACCCCGAGCTAGTTGTCAATGTTCCGGGACGACCTATCATTTCACAATGTAACTCTCCGACTGAAAAAATTGGAAAATATCTGGACCATTTTCTACTACCGCTTGTGAAAAAACAAGCCACATATGTATCTGACACGATGGATTTTATCAACAACTTGGAAATGATAAAAACAAACGATGATATCATCCTTGCCACTTACGACGTGACGTCACTATATACCAATCTCGCTTTTACAGAAATGATTACAGCTCTTAGAGCAGAACTGGAGGAATACGAAGAAATAGTGTATGACATAACACGCCCGAAGATCGAACTGATTGTAGAAATTGCTACACTGATACTCACTAAGAATGAGTTCACCTTCAATGGAAAGAACTACAGACAAATAATTGGTGCCTCAATGGGTGCCGTCCCGAGTCCTGAATTATCCGATATCTGTATCTACAGACACATCAACAATTTAATCGGACAATATGAACACAAGGATAAAATCATCTTCCACAGACGTTTTAGAGACGACGGAATGATAATTTTTCAAGGAAGCATTGCTGAAATGAGGCAATTTTTCGAAATGGCTAACAAAGCACATGAATTAATCAAATTCACACATGAAATATCAGAAACCGAAATCTCTTTCCTGGATCTTACCATATTCAAAGGACCAAGATACACAAAAAATCACATTCTGGATGTGAAGTGTTTTACAAAACCTACTGATACATTTCAGTATCTACATCGAAATTCAGCACATCCGCCGTCCAGTTTCAAATCGTTTATGAAAGGTGAAACGATAAGATATGTACGCAACTGCAATAATCAAGCAGATTTCCGTTACAAACTGACTGATTTCCGAGAAAAATTGACAAAACGCAGCTACAACAGTAAAGAAATAATATCTCAAACTGACGAAGGATTGTTCACAAACAGAACAGAGATCCTAACGGGAAGAAAAAAGAAAATAAACAACATAAAGAAAAGACCCATCCGTTTCATCACCACCTACCATCCAGCGATGAAATATATCAGGAAAATCCTGCTAAAATATTGGCATTTTGTCAAATCTTCCGAATCACACACAACGAAAGTCTGGGAAAACCCAGGAATGGCATACAGAAGAGGAAGGAATTTGAAAGAAATGTTGAAGAAATCAAAAATATGAACATTGTGACTTGATACGTTGGACTCCTGATGAGGGTTGACGTGTAGTTATTTTACTAAAATAACTCGAATAAACCCGAAACACTTGTCTGCATTCAACTTTATTCGTGCTCAATATGCTCCCGTAATATCAGTATGTGTAATATATCATGGAGAATTTAGAGCTGCAGACAGTGTCGAGTCAGACCGAGCACCGTAATTCTGTAGGTGTGTTTACGGTCAATTACTTACCACTACCATGAGTATTCCAGACCAGCATAGCGATAACGTCGAGCGATGAAAAGAAACCTCACCAACACCAAACCGCTGATTTTAAAATCTCATCGCCTATAAAGCGTATGTTGATTTTCCACACCTGAACGAGAAGCTGATCAGTTCCTTCACCTATAAAGTGAATACTGAACGAAGACACAGGATTTCTTTAAATCTCATCGCCTATAAAGCGTATGTTGATTTTCCACACCTGAACGATGAGTTGATCAGTTCCTTCACCTATAAAGTGAATACTGAACGAAGACACAGGATTTCTTTAAATCTCATCGCCTATAAAGCGTATGTTGATTTCCCACACCTGTACGGTGCGTTGATCAGTTCCTTCACCTATAAAGTGAATACTGAGAGAAGACACAGTCAGTCTTTTCTATCTTATCGCTTATAAAGCGTACATATTGATTTTGACACCTAAACGGTGTGGTGATCAGTTCCTTCGCCTATAAAGTGAATACTGAATTAAAACATCTATACGGTGTACGATGCGTGTCTAAACCTAGACGGTGTTTTCACATTAAAACTCCGACGATCGTTACAGTCTCAAAGCGATACACATACTAAGTATTTGACAAAGTCTATTTCATACCAGGCAACGGTTAATCATGCCGGCCCGACGATTATACAAGAAAAGTAAGACTCGAGTGAAAATTACTCGACACTCACAATACAAACGCTCCAGAGAACAACTGGAGAAGGAAAATATTAAAGTCAAGCGCCTACACCGGGTACAGGCAGGCAAATCATTTATTCGGAACTTATCAAAATACCCTTTAACAGAGAATGACGTTTTGCTCCTATCCAGAGGCCTATCCTTTGTGCCCACGCCGACAATCAGCAAGCTATCAATCCTGAGAGATTTTGATATGTTTGAACGCAATCTGCGCATTATGGAGAATTTCGCTGACACAAGTGGTGAAAACAGCAAACCACACCCTTTCAAAAATAAAAAGGATTTCACGCCTCCGCTGGCAAATAATCCAGTGGAGAACTATCTATATAGTACCAGAATGGAAATCATCGATAGATTCCAGATAAAATCTATCAACAACTTACCAAAAGGAGAGAGAGAGGCGCTCAAATCATTAGCCACGAATGATCAGATATTGATTACAAAGGCCGACAAAAACAATACCACTGTAATTCTAAACAAAGATGATTATATCAAAGAGGCTAACCGTCAACTATATGACGGCATTCATTATATGGAAATTGACACAATCAATATTGCGGAGACGCACCGATTAGTCCTGGATATTGTATGTAAATTACAACTCGGCAAATATCTGGACAAAGAGACGTACTCATATCTCTATGATCCCACTCAAGGGAAGAGTACGCCGAAACTATACTTATTACCGAAGATACACAAAATACAGAATGTACTAGACAAACTCGATCCGGCCAACCCGGACCCCGAGCTAGTTGTCAATGTTCCGGGACGACCTATCATTTCACAATGTAACTCTCCGACTGAAAAAATTGGAAAATATCTGGACCATTTTCTACTACCGCTTGTGAAAAAACAAGCCACATATGTATCTGACACGATGGATTTTATCAACAACTTGGAAATGATAAAAACAAACGATGATATCATCCTTGCCACTTACGACGTGACGTCACTATATACCAATCTCGCTTTTACAGAAATGATTACAGCTCTTAGAGCAGAACTGGAGGAATACGAAGAAATAGTGTATGACATAACACGCCCGAAGATCGAACTGATTGTAGAAATTGCTACACTGATACTCACTAAGAATGAGTTCACCTTCAATGGAAAGAACTACAGACAAATAATTGGTGCCTCAATGGGTGCCGTCCCGAGTCCTGAATTATCCGATATCTGTATCTACAGACACATCAACAATTTAATCGGACAATATGAACACAAGGATAAAATCATCTTCCACAGACGTTTTAGAGACGACGGAATGATAATTTTTCAAGGAAGCATTGCTGAAATGAGGCAATTTTTCGAAATGGCTAACAAAGCACATGAATTAATCAAATTCACACATGAAATATCAGAAACCGAAATCTCTTTCCTGGATCTTACCATATTCAAAGGACCAAGATACACAAAAAATCACATTCTGGATGTGAAGTGTTTTACAAAACCTACTGATACATTTCAGTATCTACATCGAAATTCAGCACATCCGCCGTCCAGTTTCAAATCGTTTATGAAAGGTGAAACGATAAGATATGTACGCAACTGCAATAATCAAGCAGATTTCCGTTACAAACTGACTGATTTCCGAGAAAAATTGACAAAACGCAGCTACAACAGTAAAGAAATAATATCTCAAACTGACGAAGGATTGTTCACAAACAGAACAGAGATCCTAACGGGAAGAAAAAAGAAAATAAACAACATAAAGAAAAGACCCATCCGTTTCATCACCACCTACCATCCAGCGATGAAATATATCAGGAAAATCCTGCTAAAATATTGGCATTTTGTCAAATCTTCCGAATCACACACAACGAAAGTCTGGGAAAACCCAGGAATGGCATACAGAAGAGGAAGGAATTTGAAAGAAATGTTGAAGAAATCAAAAATATGAACATTGTGACTTGATACGTTGGACTCCTGATGAGGGTTGACGTGTAGTTATTTTACTAAAATAACTCGAATAAACCCGAAACACTTGTCTGCATTCAACTTTATTCGTGCTCAATATGCTCCCGTAATATCAGTATGTGTAATATATCATGGAGAATTTAGAGCTGCAGACAGTGTCGAGTCAGACCGAGCACCGTAATTCTGTAGGTGTGTTTACGGTCAATTACTTACCACAGAGTCAGACCGAGCACCGTAATTCTGTAGGTGTGTTTACGGTCAATTACTTACCACAGAGAGTATTCCAGACCAGCATAGCGATAACGTCGAGCGATGAAAAGAAACCTCACCAACACCAAACCGCTGATTTTAAAATCTCATCGCCTATAAAGCGTATGTTGATTTTCCACACCTGAACGAGAAGCTGATCAGTTCCTTCACCTATAAAGTGAATACTGAACGAAGACACAGGATTTCTTTAAATCTCATCGCCTATAAAGCGTATGTTGATTTTCCACACCTGAACGATGAGTTGATCAGTTCCTTCACCTATAAAGTGAATACTGAACGAAGACACAGGATTTCTTTAAATCTCATCGCCTATAAAGCGTATGTTGATTTCCCACACCTGTACGGTGCGTTGATCAGTTCCTTCACCTATAAAGTGAATACTGAGAGAAGACACAGTCAGTCTTTTCTATCTTATCGCTTATAAAGCGTACATATTGATTTTGACACCTAAACGGTGTGGTGATCAGTTCCTTCGCCTATAAAGTGAATACTGAATTAAAACATCTATACGGTGTACGATGCGTGTCTAAACCTAGACGGTGTTTTCACATTAAAACTCCGACGATCGTTACAGTCTCAAAGCGATACACATACTAAGTATTTGACAAAGTCTATTTCATACCAGGCAACGGTTAATCATGCCGGCCCGACGATTATACAAGAAAAGTAAGACTCGAGTGAAAATTACTCGACACTCACAATACAAACGCTCCAGAGAACAACTGGAGAAGGAAAATATTAAAGTCAAGCGCCTACACCGGGTACAGGCAGGCAAATCATTTATTCGGAACTTATCAAAATACCCTTTAACAGAGAATGACGTTTTGCTCCTATCCAGAGGCCTATCCTTTGTGCCCACGCCGACAATCAGCAAGCTATCAATCCTGAGAGATTTTGATATGTTTGAACGCAATCTGCGCATTATGGAGAATTTCGCTGACACAAGTGGTGAAAACAGCAAACCACACCCTTTCAAAAATAAAAAGGATTTCACGCCTCCGCTGGCAAATAATCCAGTGGAGAACTATCTATATAGTACCAGAATGGAAATCATCGATAGATTCCAGATAAAATCTATCAACAACTTACCAAAAGGAGAGAGAGAGGCGCTCAAATCATTAGCCACGAATGATCAGATATTGATTACAAAGGCCGACAAAAACAATACCACTGTAATTCTAAACAAAGATGATTATATCAAAGAGGCTAACCGTCAACTATATGACGGCATTCATTATATGGAAATTGACACAATCAATATTGCGGAGACGCACCGATTAGTCCTGGATATTGTATGTAAATTACAACTCGGCAAATATCTGGACAAAGAGACGTACTCATATCTCTATGATCCCCCTCAAGGGAAGAGTACGCCGAAACTATACTTATTACCGAAGATACACAAAATACAGAATGTACTAGACAAACTCGATCCGGCCAACCCGGACCCCGAGCTAGTTGTCAATGTTCCGGGACGACCTATCATTTCACAATGTAACTCTCCGACTGAAAAAATTGGAAGATATCTGGACCATTTTCTACTACCGCTTGTGAAAAAACAAGCCACATATGTATCTGACACGATGGATTTTATCAACAACTTGGAAATGATAAAAACAAACGATGATATCATCCTTGCCACTTACGACGTGACGTCACTATATACCAATCTCGCTTTTACAGAAATGATTACAGCTCTTAGAGCAGAACTGGAGGAATACGAAGAAATAGTGTATGACATAACACGCCCGAAGATCGAACTGATTGTAGAAATTGCTACACTGATACTCACTAAGAATGAGTTCACCTTCAATGGAAAGAACTACAGACAAATAATTGGTGCCTCAATGGGTGCCGTCCCGAGTCCTGAATTATCCGATATCTGTATCTACAGACACATCAACAATTTAATCGGACAATATGAACACAAGGATAAAATCATCTTCCACAGACGTTTTAGAGACGACGGAATGATAATTTTTCAAGGAAGCATTGCTGAAATGAGGCAATTTTTCGAAATGGCTAACAAAGCACATGAATTAATCAAATTCACACATGAAATATCAGAAACCGAAATCTCTTTCCTGGATCTTACCATATTCAAAGGACCAAGATACACAAAAAATCACATTCTGGATGTGAAGTGTTTTACAAAACCTACTGATACATTTCAGTATCTACATCGAAATTCAGCACATCCGCCGTCCAGTTTCAAATCGTTTATGAAAGGTGAAACGATAAGATATGTACGCAACTGCAATAATCAAGCAGATTTCCGTTACAAACTGACTGATTTCCGAGAAAACTTGACAAAACGCAGCTACAACAGTAAAGAAATAATATCTCAAACTGACGAAGGATTGTTCACAAACAGAACAGAGATCCTAACGGGAAGAAAAAAGAAAATAAACAACATAAAGAAAAGACCCATCCGTTTCATCACCACCTACCATCCAGCGATGAAATATATCAGGAAAATCCTGCTAAAATATTGGCATTTTGTCAAATCTTCCGAATCACACACAACGAAAGTCTGGGAAAACCCAGGAATGGCATACAGAAGAGGAAGGAATTTGAAAGAAATGTTGAAGAAATCAAAAATATGAACATTGTGACTTGATACGTTGGACTCCTGATGAGGGTTGACGTGTAGTTATTTTACTAAAATAACTCGAATAAACCCGAAACACTTGTCTGCATTCAACTTTATTCGTGCTCAATATGCTCCCGTAATATCAGTATGTGTAATATATCATGGAGAATTTAGAGCTGCAGACAGTGTCGAGTCAGACCGAGCACCGTAATTCTGTAGGTGTGTTTACGGTCAATTACTTACCACAGGGACTGCTACTCTGCCTTATAACTCCTTTCGCCAAAAGCTTCCTAATGTGGTCCCTAACTTCCTGATATTGGCTTGGTGGAATTCTCCTATACTGCTGTTTAATAGGGACTTCATCATTTCACAATATCTGTGAATCCTAGATCATCTTCTGAGACGGCTTGAGAAACACATCCTCTCTTCCAATATTTACCACTCGAACATTGAATGGTTCTCCTTTAGATCTCTCACTGATTGTGTTAGTTACCAACATCCCACTGGGGATGTGAGGATAGTTGCCCGCAGTGGTTCAACCACCACAGTATCAGCCTGAGCATTGCCTGTAACTGCAAGCTCATGGATTGCGCGGGGATCACTACAGCTCGCCCACCGGCGACTTTCGCCAAACCCAGAACTTGTTTTGTCTCGCTGGTAACCTGTTTGGCTGATGCCGGCACTGGAAGGATATCCATGCACTCACTTAGAACATTCATACCTAGGATCCCTGGAGGATACTTATCTTGGGCTGCATCTTTGATGACAAGAACACCTCGTCGTGGGATTAAGTGTTCATTCACCTCCAAGTCCAACTCCAGATAACCCAAGTATGGTATCTCCAATCCGTTCGCTGCACGAAGAGTCAACCATCCAGCTGCCTGCAAGAGTTCCTCAGATCCAAAATGCTGCTTGAAAAACGACTCAGTGATCAAGGTTACCATTGAACCAGTGTCAATGAGGCATGGTATTTTCACACCACCCATAATCACTTCAGTAGTGGGGCATATACCAACAGTTCTATGCACAGTATCTGCTAGTGAAGTACTCTGTGTCTCATTTAACTGCACTGTTGAAATGTCTGCCCCGTGTGTATTTCCACTTTCTCCTGGAAATTTCTCTTTACCCGGACCATCACTACTTTGATAACGCCTTGGTTTCTTTGGATGTGGGCATTTACGCGCTATGCGCTCGGGTTTTGAACAGTTATAACAAATTATCTGCCCTTTGGGACCATCTCTTGGTTTTCGCTGAGATCGAACACTAAGATTGAGGTCATCAATCTTTTTCTGCTGTTCCTTTTGTTAACTTGTCATCAACTGGATCAGAGCCAACTTTAGCAGTGGCTTCACAGACCGTTTTCCTTTTCACCTTTGGGATTTTCACACTGCCATCCTCCTCTGCCCACCTCATGGCTTCCTCTCTTAGATCTAGGAATGCCAAGTCCGGCCTTTCCTGCAAAATGTGCTTCAGATGTCTTCTCAAGTCCCGATCAAGCACATTGTCTGCGAATTGATCAGTCAAACATTTATCATGATGAGGAACACAACGTTGGTCAACCTTAGTCACCCTATTCAAAAGGTCTAGCAAGGCAAGAGAATACTGTACGAAGTGTCTCGCTCACCTTTTGTTTACGATCATAGAATTCTCTCAACAATCTGGTAACGCTGAACTGGTCGCCAAACACTGACAAAAGTACCTTAAATATTTGCTCAGGGTTTTCTTGGGTCTGTAACGAATTTCCTCTCTGGCTTGCTCCTCCAAGTGCGATATAACAAAATCCACATGTTCCTTAATTGGCAAAGCCCTAGCACCGAGGTATGACCTACAGTCATCAACCCAGTCTTCAACTCTTAACCCAGTATCACCCTGTAAATATCTTAACCTTCCTGTCTTTTGGTAGGTAAATAAGACGATCTCTACAGTCAGCATGGTTTTCATTCACTTTACGTTCCAGTTCCTTTGAATGATTCTTTCCTCGACTAACTGTTGTAACAACTTCACCTGATTAGCCAAGTCCTGCAAGGTGACCTCGTTTTCAACCATGGTGAATATCACAAACTATTCACATCCATCAACATTTGTACCAATAAACATGGATTGAACATCAGAAATACAGTTTGTGATCATCAAATAACAACTGACAGTGACGTATATGCATTTGGCTATGGTACCAACATTCACTGTAACCTGCTTACTTATCATCCAGAATAATTCTGATTTCTGCGATATGATGTCTGCTAACATATGAGAGTTGATAACTCAATATAACATGTAAAGTGACAGAATTGCATTTCACTAGCATAACACTCACTGTTCCGGGTTACCACTAACTGTGAAGAAATTGACTTGTGAGATTTGATTTTGAAATTAACATATGACAGTTGGTAACTCAAAATAAACATGTACAGTGACAGAATTGCATTTCACTAGCATAACACTCACTGTTCCGGGTTACCACTAACTGTGAAGAAATCTGACTTGTGAGATTTGATTTTGAAATTAACATATGACAGTTGGTAACTCAAAATAAACATGTACAGTGACAGAATTGCATTTCACTAGCATAACACTCACTGTTCCGGGTTACCACTACACTGTGAAGAAATCTGATTTGTGAGATTTGATTTAACTGAATTGTTCACTGAATCAGATTTAGTCTATAACTGCACAGTTCATTAATGAAGAATGTTTCTTGCTGATTTTTCTGGTGTGATTTTCTGTTCGTCTGAAATGTTGAAATACTACCATCTGTCTATTTCCCAAAATGTTCCTGTTAACCGTTTCTTCACTACTATCTGAATAGAGTTCTGTAGATTCTCTCCAACACATACTGGCACTCCACCATCACCCTTTTTCTGAATGTAGCTTGTCCTCACTCGCCATCTGCTGGCGACGCCATTTGTGACCTGTGGTTGGTTCACCGCTAATCATTCGTTCAATGGAATCACAACACGACACCAAGAGTTCAGCGGTTCAAGATTTAATTGGTTCGACAATGGCGAGTCATCAGATATACTGCATAACCTGGCCCATTCCCATCCGTACAACAAAAAGGGCAATGGCAGACCTGTACAAGATAAACAATGAAATAACACTTAGAATCTGAAGGTTATTGACTCCCAACATTAAGTCACCCCATAATTATATAACGAGCAATATAATGTATTCAATTCAGAATTAATAAAGTGCATTTTTCCCCATTATTATCATTACAGTAGTTCTTATGGTTTATAACCTTTGATTTTACTCTGGCAGTAATCCTGTAACATTCAAGTCATATGTTTATGTAACATAGCACACAAGTATATTATTTACCCAGTATATGCTACAATAACTTGGACGGTACAACGTTTGACTTACTCACAGATGCAGATAGCAGAGCCACATCAGAAGTATCCTCAAATTCTCTAATTTCAGTCTGAGACCATATAGTTAATGTCGTAATCGAGATGCAATGCCAACAGATTTAACTCGTGTCTTAGCTCTATGAGTGAAACACGCCAAATATTATATCTAACTGGAGAACAATTAATCTTCAATGCAAAGAAAGCAAATAACACCAGCAAATCAAATGTATATACAAAGTTTATTTACAAGTTTGGTCGATAAATGGAAGCTAGGCACAGTCAGATCGAAATGTAAACTGGTTGAACAAAGAGTAGACCTAAGTAATATTAGCAAACTATCCGCTGTACGGTAATGCGAATAGCTGTTAAATAAAAATCTAGATAGGCTTATACATGTACAAGATACTTGACTGTACCTAGCTTCTAACCCACAATCAGGAAGATGAATTTAGGTAAAAACCAAATATATGAAAAAAAAGAAGAATAATAATAATAAAAAAATTCCAAATGCGTGGGTGGGTGGGAACAAATTTGCAGCACAGTTGACGGTGATCACAGAATGAGATACAATTCTTCCAAAATTACAGCTTATATACTAGTTTAACCAGGGAGTAGATGTAGACTTGTATATTCAAAAAGCTGCAGTGTAAATAATTCCCAGGAATGCCACCACAGCTGACAGTACAAAGAGTTGCGTATTAGAACGAGATAGGATAAGAGGATTAGATGGAGTACAGTCATTTTCCCCCCCTGTCATGTTCCCCCCCTGTCCCATTCCCCCCCTGTCATTCTCCCCCCCTGTCATGTTCCCCCCCCTTATATTTACTTGTCCATATAGCTGTTGTGGGTTAAATATTTAGGTAATTTTTTCTTCCAGTAAAATAATGCCAATTTTTATTTATCATAAACTGTTACAGGAAAAGACAAATGTTGTTTTTTTAATGTAATTCCATCAATAAATTATTTTTGATTGATTAAAATTGCAGTTTACGGGCCGCTTCCCGTACGGATTTTGCAGCCCATCAACTCAATGTTTTATTTTAATTACACGTTACATTTCTTAGTTTGTTAAAGATATTTACAGTGGTAAGTAATTGACCGTAAACACACCTACAGAATTACGGTGCTCGGTCTGACTCTGTGGTAAGTAATTGACCGTAAACACACCTACAGAATTACGGTGCTCGGTCTGACTCATCGCCTATAAAGCGTATGTTGATTTTCCACACCTGAACGAGAAGCTGATCAGTTCCTTCACCTATAAAGTGAATACTGAACGAAGACACAGGATTTCTTTAAATCTCATCGCCTATAAAGCGTATGTTGATTTTCCACACCTGAACGATGAGTTGATCAGTTCCTTCACCTATAAAGTGAATACTGAACGAAGACACAGGATTTCTTTAAATCTCATCGCCTATAAAGCGTATGTTGATTTCCCACACCTGTACGGTGCGTTGATCAGTTCCTTCACCTATAAAGTGAATACTGAGAGAAGACACAGTCAGTCTTTTCTATCTTATCGCTTATAAAGCGTACATATTGATTTTGACACCTAAACGGTGTGGTGATCAGTTCCTTCGCCTATAAAGTGAATACTGAATTAAAACATCTATACGGTGTACGATGCGTGTCTAAACCTAGACGGTGTTTTCACATTAAAACTCCGACGATCGTTACAGTCTCAAAGCGATACACATACTAAGTATTTGACAAAGTCTATTTCATACCAGGCAACGGTTAATCATGCCGGCCCGACGATTATACAAGAAAAGTAAGACTCGAGTGAAAATTACTCGACACTCACAATACAAACGCTCCAGAGAACAACTGGAGAAGGAAAATATTAAAGTCAAGCGCCTACACCGGGTACAGGCAGGCAAATCATTTATTCGGAACTTATCAAAATACCCTTTAACAGAGAATGACGTTTTGCTCCTATCCAGAGGCCTATCCTTTGTGCCCACGCCGACAATCAGCAAGCTATCAATCCTGAGAGATTTTGATATGTTTGAACGCAATCTGCGCATTATGGAGAATTTCGCTGACACAAGTGGTGAAAACAGCAAACCACACCCTTTCAAAAATAAAAAGGATTTCACGCCTCCGCTGGCAAATAATCCAGTGGAGAACTATCTATATAGTACCAGAATGGAAATCATCGATAGATTCCAGATAAAATCTATCAACAACTTACCAAAAGGAGAGAGAGAGGCGCTCAAATCATTAGCCACGAATGATCAGATATTGATTACAAAGGCCGACAAAAACAATACCACTGTAATTCTAAACAAAGATGATTATATCAAAGAGGCTAACCGTCAACTATATGACGGCATTCATTATATGGAAATTGACACAATCAATATTGCGGAGACGCACCGATTAGTCCTGGATATTGTATGTAAATTACAACTCGGCAAATATCTGGACAAAGAGACGTACTCATATCTCTATGATCCCACTCAAGGGAAGAGTACGCCGAAACTATACTTATTACCGAAGATACACAAAATACAGAATGTACTAGACAAACTCGATCCGGCCAACCCGGACCCCGAGCTAGTTGTCAATGTTCCGGGACGACCTATCATTTCACAATGTAACTCTCCGACTGAAAAAATTGGAAGATATCTGGACCATTTTCTACTACCGCTTGTGAAAAAACAAGCCACATATGTATCTGACACGATGGATTTTATCAACAACTTGGAAATGATAAAAACAAACGATGATATCATCCTTGCCACTTACGACGTGACGTCACTATATACCAATCTCGCTTTTACAGAAATGATTACAGCTCTTAGAGCAGAACTGGAGGAATACGAAGAAATAGTGTATGACATAACACGCCCGAAGATCGAACTGATTGTAGAAATTGCTACACTGATACTCACTAAGAATGAGTTCACCTTCAATGGAAAGAACTACAGACAAATAATTGGTGCCTCAATGGGTGCCGTCCCGAGTCCTGAATTATCCGATATCTGTATCTACAGACACATCAACAATTTAATCGGACAATATGAACACAAGGATAAAATCATCTTCCACAGACGTTTTAGAGACGACGGAATGATAATTTTTCAAGGAAACATTGCTGAAATGAGGCAATTTTTCGAAATGGCTAACAAAGCACATGAATTAATCAAATTCACACATGAAATATCAGAAACCGAAATCTCTTTCCTGGATCTTACCATATTCAAAGGACCAAGATACACAAAAAATCACATTCTGGATGTGAAGTGTTTTACAAAACCTACTGATACATTTCAGTATCTACATCGAAATTCAGCACATCCGCCGTCCAGTTTCAAATCGTTTATGAAAGGTGAAACGATAAGATATGTACGCAACTGCAATAATCAAGCAGATTTCCGTTACAAACTGACTGATTTCCGAGAAAAATTGACAAAACGCAGCTACAACAGTAAAGAAATAATATCTCAAACTGACGAAGGATTGTTCACAAACAGAACAGAGATCCTAACGGGAAGAAAAAAGAAAATAAACAACATAAAGAAAAGACCCATCCGTTTCATCACCACCTACCATCCAGCGATGAAATATATCAGGAAAATCCTGCTAAAATATTGGCATTTTGTCAAATCTTCCGAATCACACACAACGAAAGTCTGGGAAAACCCAGGAATGGCATACAGAAGAGGAAGGAATTTGAAAGAAATGTTGAAGAAATCAAAAATATGAACATTGTGACTTGATACGTTGGACTCCTGATGAGGGTTGACGTGTAGTTATTTTACTAAAATAACTCGAATAAACCCGAAACACTTGTCTGCATTCAACTTTATTCGTGCTCAATATGCTCCCGTAATATCAGTATGTGTAATATATCATGGAGAATTTAGAGCTGCAGACAGTGTCGAGTCAGACCGAGCACCGTAATTCTGTAGGTGTGTTTACGGTCAATTACTTACCACAGGGACTGCTACTCTGCCTTATAACTCCTTTCGCCAAAAGCTTCCTAATGTGGTCCCTAACTTCCTGATATTGGCTTGGTGGAATTCTCCTATACTGCTGTTTAATAGGGACTTCATCATTTCACAATATCTGTGAATCCTAGATCATCTTCTGAGACGGCTTGAGAAACACATCCTCTCTTCCAATATTTACCACTCGAACATTGAATGGTTCTCCTTTAGATCTCTCACTGATTGTGTTAGTTACCAACATCCCACTGGGGATGTGAGGATAGTTGCCCGCAGTGGTTCAACCACCACAGTATCAGCCTGAGCATTGCCTGTAACTGCAAGCTCATGGATTGCGCGGGGATCACTACAGCTCGTCCACCGGCGACTTTCGCCAAACCCAGAACTTGTTTTGTCTCGCTGGTAACCTGTTTGGCTGATGCCGGCACTGGAAGGATATCCATGCACTCACTTAGAACATTCATACCTAGGATCCCTGGAGGATACTTATCTTGGGCTGCATCTTTGATGACAAGAACACCTCGTCGTGGGATTAAGTGTTCATTCACCTCCAAGTCCAACTCCAGATAACCCAAGTATGGTATCTCCAATCCGTTCGCTGCACGAAGAGTCAACCATCCAGCTGCCTGCAAGAGTTCCTCAGATCCAAAATGCTGCTTGAAAAACGACTCGGTGATCAAGGTTACCATTGAACCAGTGTCAATGAGGCATGGTATTTTCACACCACCCATAATCACTTCAGTAGTGGGGCATATACCAACAGTTCTATGCACAGTATCTGCTAGTGAAGTACTCTGTGTCTCATTTAACTGCACTGTTGAAATGTCTGCCCCGTGTGTATTTCCACTTTCTCCTGGAAATTTCTCTTTACCCGGACCATCACTACTTTGATAACGCCTTGGTTTCTTTGGATGTGGGCATTTACGCGCTATGCGCTCGGGTTTTGAACAGTTATAACAAATTATCTGCCCTTTGGGACCATCTCTTGGTTTTCGCTGAGATCGAACACTAAGATTGAGGTCATCAATCTTTTTCTGCTGTTCCTTTTGTTAACTTGTCATCAACTGGATCAGAGCCAACTTTAGCAGTGGCTTCACAGACCGTTTTCCTTTTCACCTTTGGGATTTTCACACTGCCATCCTCCTCTGCCCACCTCATGGCTTCCTCTCTTAGATCTAGGAATGCCAAGTCCGGCCTTTCCTGCAAAATGTGCTTCAGATGTCTTCTCAAGTCCCGATCAAGCACATTGTCTGCGAATTGATCAGTCAAACATTTATCATGATGAGGAACACAACGTTGGTCAACCTTAGTCACCCTATTCAAAAGGTCTAGCAAGGCAAGAGAATACTGTACGAAGTGTCTCGCTCACCTTTTGTTTACGATCATAGAATTCTCTCAACAATCTGGTAACGCTGAACTGGTCGCCAAACACTGACAAAAGTACCTTAAATATTTGCTCAGGGTTTTCTTGGGTCTGTAACGAATTTCCTCTCTGGCTTGCTCCTCCAAGTGCGATATAACAAAATCCACATGTTCCTTAATTGGCAAAGCCCTAGCACCGAGGTATGACCTACAGTCATCAACCCAGTCTTCAACTCTTAACCCAGTATCACCCTGTAAATATCTTAACCTTCCTGTCTTTTGGTAGGTAAATAAGACGATCTCTACAGTCAGCATGGTTTTCATTCACTTTACGTTCCAGTTCCTTTGAATGATTCTTTCCTCGACTAACTGTTGTAACAACTTCACCTGATTAGCCAAGTCCTGCAAGGTGACCTCGTTTTCAACCATGGTGAATATCACAAACTATTCACATCCATCAACATTTGTACCAATAAACATGGATTGAACATCAGAAATGACAGTTTGTGATCATCAAATAACAACTGACAGTGACGTATATGCATTTGGCTATGGTACCATAACATTCACTGTAACCTGGTTACCACTAACTGTGAATAATTCTGATTTCTGCGATATGATGTTCAAGTTAACATATGACGGTTGGTAACTCAATATAACATCTACAATGACAGAATTGCATTTCATCAGCATAACATTCACTGTTCCGGGTTGCTACTAACTGTGAAGATATCTGACTTGTGATATTTGATTCTGAAATTAACATATGACAGTTGGTAACTCAATATACCATGTACAGTGACAGAATTGCATTTCACTATAGCATAACACTCACTGTTTCCGGGTTACCACTAACTGTGAAGAAATCTGACTTGTGCGATTTGATTTTGAAATTAACATATGACAGTTGGTAATTCAATATAACATGTACAGTGACAGAATTGCATTTCACTAGCATAACACTCACTGTTCCGAGTTACCACTAATTGTGAAGAAATCTGATTTGTGAGATTTGATTTTAACTGAATTGTTCACTGAATCAGATTTAGTTCATAACTGCACAGTTCATTAATGAAGAATGTTTCTTTGCTGATTTTTCTGGTGTGATTTTCTGTTCGTCTGAAATGTTTGTACATCTACCATCTGTCTATTTCCCAAAATGTTCCTGTTAACCGTTTCTTCACTACTATCTGAATAGAGTTCTGTAGATTCTCTCCAACACATACTGGCACTCCACCATCACCCTTTTTTCTGGAATGTAGCTTGGTCCTCACTCGCCATCCTGTCGGCGACGCCATTTGTGACCTGTGGTTCGTTCACCGCTAATCATTCGTTCAATGGAATCACAACACGACACCAAGAGTTCAGCGGTTCAAGATTTAATTGGTTCGACAATGGCGAGTCATCAGATATACTGCATAACCTGGCCCATTCCCATCCGTACAACAAAAAAAGGCAATGGCAGACCTGTACAAGATAAACACTTAGAATCTGAAGGTTATTGACTCCCAAAATTAAGTCACTCCATAATTATATAATGTTCAATTAAGAATTAATAAAGTGCATTTTTCCCCATTATTATCATTACAGTAGTTCTTATGGTTTATAACCTTTGATTTTACTCTGGCAGTAATCATGTAACATTCAAGTCATATGTTTATGTAACATAGCACACAAGTATATTATTTACCCAGTATATGCTACAATAACTTGGACGGTACAACGTTTGACTTACTCACAGATGCAGATAGCAGAGCCACATCAGAAGTATCCTCAAATTCTCTAATTTCAGTCTGAGACCATATAGTTAATGTCGTAATCGAGATGCAATGCCAACAGATTTAACTCGTGTCTTAGCTCTATGAGTGAAACACGCCAAATATTATATCTAACTGGAGAACAATTAATCTTCAATGCAAAGAAAGCAAATAACACCAGCAAATCAAATGTATATACAAAGTTTATTTACAAGTTTGGTCGATAAATGGAAGCTAGGCACAGTCAGATCGAAATGTAAACTGGTTGAACAAAGAGTAGACCTAAGTAATATTAGCAAACTATCCGCTGTACGGTAATGCGAATAGCTGTTAAATAAAAATCTAGATAGGCTTATACATGTACAAGATACTTGACTGTACCTAGCTTCTAACCCACAATCAGGAAGATGAATTTAGGTAAAAACCAAATATATGAAAAAAAAGAAGAATAATAATAATAAAAAAATTCCAAATGCGTGGGTGGGTGGGCTCAAATTTGCAGCACAGTTGACGGTGATCACAGAATGAGATACAATTCTTCCAAAATTACAGCTTATATACTAGTTTAACCAGGGAGTAGATGTAGACTTGTATATTCAAAAAGCTGCAGTGTAAATAATTCCCAGGAATGCCACCACAGCTGACAGTACAAAGAGTTGCGTATTAGAACGAGATAGGATAAGAGGATTAGATGGAGTACAGTCATTTTCCCCCCCTGTCATGTTCCCCCCCTGTCCCATTCCCCCCCTGTCATTCTCCCCCCCTGTCATGTTCCCCCCCCTTATATTTACTTGTCCATATAGCTGTTGTGGGTTAAATATTTAGGTAATTTTTTCTTCCAGTAAAATAATGCCAATTTTTATTTATCATAAACTGTTACAGGAAAAGACAAATGTTGTTTTTTTAATGTAATTCCATCAATAAATTATTTTTGATTGATTAAAATTGCAGTTTACGGGCCGCTTCCCGTACGGATTTTGCAGCCCATCAACTCAATGTTTTATTTTAATTACACGTTACATTTCTTAGTTTGTTAAAGATATTTACAAGCGCTGTATTATCAAATAAACAAATAAATAAGTAAACAAATATATAAATAAATAAATAAGTAAATAATAATAAATGGGCGGATGGAGATATAAATAGAATAGAAGAATTGTCTATGTACAGGTTCATCGGTTGATTTTTGATTAGGTTATATTGGTATGTGTTCTTTGTACATTGTAGTCGCGTTGGTGATTCCTTGTGCCATTCAAATAATTCTGTTACTTTTATTGGTTGGTAAAATTTGTGCCTATCTAAGACTACTTAAAGATATATCTGTGAAGAAAATAATTTGTTTGTGGAATTACATTATAAAAACAACATTTGTCTTTTCCTGTAACCGTTTATGATAAATAAAATATTTTACTGGAAAAAATTACCTAAATATCTAACCCACAACAGCTATATGGACAAGTAAATATAAGGGGGGGAATATGTCCAGGGGGGGAACATGACAGGGGGGGAACATGACAGGGGGGGAAAATGACCTACATGGTAGCAGGTATGCTGTGTATACTTAAAGACTTGTTACCTGGGCTCATCTGATAAAGTATACATGGTACAAATACTAGTGTATTAACATGGGTGTAATTAGCCCATCTCAACCCACAAAAATAGTGAATGACTGGCATCTGGCAAGTCACACAATTTGATATCATACAATAACATGTTTAAAGCTCTAAGACAACATTCATACTTGTGGCAGGAGTCTGCCTTAAAGATAGATCAAACATATTTGCTAACTTCGCACCTTGCTCAATTAAGCATTTTGAGATTCCACAAAATGCCAAAATTATTCAGGAAATTAATCAGAATTACATTGGCTTAGAGATCAATCAATTACATTGACTTATAAATCAATCAATTACATTGTTCAGGATACATGTCATTTCGTACCCAAACCGAATCGACCCTAACCGTTTCGTACCCAGTCGTTTTCGTACCCTAACCTTTTCGTACCCAAACGTTTTCGTACCATATCTTATATCAGTTATCTAATATCATAAACTATATTACCAGACAGTTGAATGTCTGCATAATTATTGTAGAAATTATGCGTAACTTATAGAAGAATAATTAAGAAATATTAGACAAAAATACACATAACTTACGAAAACTACTGCATCGACGACTCAACTTGGCATACCGGCAGCACAGTGCCTTGTGTGGGCGGGAAACGACACAAGAAAACATGCTTCATTTCCATTCTCCTTCTGTTCTTGTTGGAAAGATTCAGAATATCTGTTTCGTGTGTTATTTTCCAAATAATCTATTTTAAAACGATCAGATATTTTGTATCGATGAGTGTTAAAACTTGAAAAATACTCACCAGTCCATAAAAATGTATGTGTGATCAGACAATTAACGAGGTACCGTAATCCTTTCCCGTTAATCCCGTTAATCGCCTACTTCTAAATTAAATTCATCCATCTATAACAATCTTCTTATCTTCTTGTATAAATGTGCGTATGTCTGTAAATGTTTGTAAATATGTTCTGTTCTTTATCCGTAAAAAATACGATTATTTTACATTTTATCATCATACTGTGAAATATATATCTTGTAATAATGTTCTCTACTTTGATATCAGTGAATCTGTCTCTTTATGAAATATATCTCATGTCCCCAAATATATCTGTACATTTTATCATTTTTATATGTGAGGTCGGCATTCTAATAAAAAAGATGTATTAACTTGAATAATGGTCTTTGTTTCACTTTTATTAATTTTTTTATATCTGATTGATCTGATCATTGTCAAGAACTTTTAATCAGCTTACAATCTTAGATCTTATGTCCGTGAACACCAAAGTGAACAGTATTCACTCTTTGAACGGACGAACGAAGTTGTCTGATCACCGAACGACTCTCCCGTAGTATCGGTCGTATAAACAACGTATTTTTAGTTGGAAATTCATCTCCAACAGTATATTTGGTTTTTTTAAATTTATATCTTCAGTTATCCTGTTCACAATGTTTAATACGAATACACTTGAGTCTGAAAAGGTGTTATTGTATATGATACGAAAAGGTTAGGGTACGAAAACGTCAGGGTACGAAAAGGTTAGGGTACGAAAACGACTGGGTACGAAGTGGTTGGGTACGAAATGACCAGTACCCCATTGGGATGATTACTGAAAATGATATATATTTGTGATCACGTTAATACATACTGATTACATCGAGCAATTAATTTGGTGTGTTCATCATTTACTTGATATGAATCCTACACAATAAAGGTTGACGATCAGTCGAAAATTCACATCACTGCATAAGTACAACAACAACGTTGTACAATAGTTTTCCGTAAGAAACTGAAAGTAACTCTAACCTTGTCAACAGCATGAAGGCAATCTCTAGAGTTCGGTTGGCCAATTATGTGAGACGGTTAACATCGTTTGGGGTGCCAAAAATACTCAGAAGACTTCAATAACATTTCTATTTCATTCCATCACACATCTGCGTTTCACAAACGGTTCATCTCAAATCACCCCATCATCCGAACGCATGGCACGATGGCATGGCATGAAACTTCTGCTCGTAGCCATGCGGTAACGGGTGCTATCTGCGTCACATCCGACTGGTCCCGTTACATCCGACATCGGTGCAACCACATTCATACAACGAAGACACACCTCCAGAAAGCGATCGATTGAAATGATCCCATGGTGGGCCTCGAAGTGCCCCCATCACAAAATAAAAAGCATATCACTTTCCTGTGGTCTGCCGCCGATTTTATTTTGTTTTCAAATATGTTAGGCCGTTTGTAATATGATTTTTCTTAAGATAAACAAAGAAGCATGCTCCACTAGAGTGAGAAATAAAATAGCTAATTCGCACAACTTCGTTTTGGCCTCGCGTAGACTCCCCTAGTCTTGCGCCTCGTGAAACTGACATGTTTGCATGTCTTAGAAATATTTGAATACAGATAATTTCACTGGCTCGTTTAAATGGGGCCGACATTTGACCTCATGCTTTGGGAACAACTTTCGAACTGGATTATCTCCCTCTAGATAGATGGCGCCATGTGAAATACATGCCGAATCACAGCGATAATCTAAGGGTAGTGTTAAGTGAAACGTGAAATGCCCTTAGCAAGCTAAGATGAAATCACCCCGCCAACATACCGGTAGTGACGTCAGAACACTCAAGGGAGAGCAATCCGTAATAACGATGATACCAAGCAATGTAATGAAGCGGGCATTCTCTCTCGTCGACTTTATGACAAAAGAGATGATTACAATTTCGACATCGTAAACTATCCCTTTCTGGATAGTAATATTCCAGTGGGACCTGCATATGGCGTATACATATCTCGCTTAGTAGCATTTGCTAGATCCTGTGTTAGATGTGATGATTTTAATCAACGTCACAAAACATTGTTGCAGAAACTTATAAAACAGGGCTATTCCACCAAGCGCCTCCACTCAAAGTTTCTCAAATTTGGCGATACATATCGCATGCTGATAGCAAAATACGAACGTAGCGTGCAAGATCTATGGCGCTACGTTTCGTAACTTGTGTCTAATTCCGCTTAACCCGGGGCTAGGGGCCGTATGAACCCATGTACTTCAAGATCCTCATGGTACTCATATGAACAGTCACAATCAAAGCGTGACTGAGATACATCATTCTTTAGATGACGACCCTTACAACGAATATTATGGATTAAGGATACTGATCAGCGATACGGATTTGATATTTTTGGAACATCATGATGTCTTGCCGGCATCATTGAAAACTGTTGACCGCTTCTCTCTTGCAGGAAACAAGCCTATGTTTATGTATACTATGATTGTCTTTTTGAATTTGGTGCTAATACTGTTATATGGAATATGGAATAGGTCTTTGGATTATGGACGCGGATATTCTCTAATGGACGACGGCTGGATTATGAATGACGGACTAGACGCTTGTAATTTAGCAATACACGGGAGGTTACTCTAATCGGCATCTAGCTCACATAGGCAAAGGATTGACAAGATTTTGGTGGTGTTGGCGAATCATGGAGGCGCATTTTTGCATCTCACAATAAGATTTTGTTTTCACAAAAATGGAAATTTACTTCTTAATCAGGGAAAAGTAATTCTATTTTGCTGAACATGAATGTACATGTAACATTCCCAGTGTTCACATCCCTTGTGAGCCAAATGGCCATTTTTTTTAAATACATAAATTCTCATGACTTTAGTCCAAGATCTACATTCCCCAGGCCGCATCTGAGGATTTTGCTTCATCGTGTAGTTTCGTGATATTGTCCATCATTGGGTGGCACTATAGACAGTAAACTTATATAGCACAATTTATTGGCATTTCATCTATTCATAAAGTTTATTATTGTCAGACAGACAAAGGACTGAAAGTTTTTTGTTGTTTTTTTGGATTGATATTGAAGGGCCACCTCTCATACGGATTTTGCAGCCCATCAACATAATGCTTGATTTATATCTCATTATACATTCTTTTTTACAATTACTAATTTTATTAACATTATGGTTTGAAAATGGATTGAAAGGACATTGGTGCTGTTAGCGATGGCATATACATGTGGCATAGGGTATAGACAGCTGATTATATCTAAGTCTAGGCTACACACATAACTAAAATGCAGTCAGAGAAAATGTGCTGCCATCATTATGGTCAGTATGGAGAATTGCAAGGATTCAAGTGAGCTTGAAGTCCGGCTATTTTGGTCAAATAGACGTACTGACCATTCAGGTAATAAAACCTGTAGACTGATTGTAGTGGTTGACTTATTGCATAAGTGGACTTAGTAGACTGCCTGTGTCAACGAAGTAAAGACTTCCTTGCCAGAATCAGTGCTATTTCTCTCCCCATTACTGATATGGTAATTCGATCCTGTTCATTGGTATGGCTATACCAATTACATTTCTTTAGTCTCCAGTGGCTGTGAAGCCCTGGGCTTCCAGATGTCTGGAGATGCATTCTGGCCAATTTTCATTGAATAAAATCACAAATTATCATTCAGTTAGTGCTCAATTTTTTTGTTTTATGTGGAGGTCCCCAGGATTTATTTGAAACTCGAGATGTGAAATTGCACATACCGTTGCATTTTCACAGCATAGTTACAACTGTTGATAATTATTTTTTTAACTGAAAAAGTTGAAAGATTTTTGAAGTGGAACTTCCACATCCCTGCTATATGGCATCCTACCTGGGAAATTTTTACATGTATATCTAATTGAAGTAAAATGGTGTGTTCTGGTGCATTTTGACAGAATACTTGGACTTTGAAGATGATATGTAATGATGCCCCAAAATGAACTGATGTCCGTGTCGTCTGTCTGTTTGTCTGTCTCTTTGTCTGCCCATCTTTCTTGTCATACCACATATGCAGCTGGTGATGGCTCAGAAGACTAATGAAAACAACTGACCTTCATCTGTTTTATCAAGGTCAAATTTAGCATTAGCAATAATTTTTAAAGAAGTGAAGATAGGCTCTCCAAATTCATAATACTTGTGCAATTGGTGACTGACTAGAAGCCTATCCCAGTTGACAACCTATTTTCTCAAGGTTATAGACTGTATATTATGATATAACATGAAATATAGCTAGGCATTCTAAATTGATACCACATATGCAACTGATGATGGACCTGAAGTCTATGAATATGACTGATGTTGACCTATTTTCTCAAGGTCAAAAACTGTATGTTAAGTCACATGTTAACTGCCAACATGCACTTCAAATCTAACATTGTCATCATTTTGTTGTGGCTGTGGTTGTCTTCCAGAACAATCTAGCGAATTTTGCATGTGTTCCAACAGCCTCAACAGTAACTTAAAACCATGCTGTATCGGCTCTGACATAGCTCATCACTGTCGAAATATGGGTACCATGACAGAGTGATAGATCACACAGCCAGTGAAGGTTCCAGATTTACATTGAATGTCGTTATTGCTTAAGTAGTATTAGCAGCATTTTACAACAACAACAATTCGCTGACTATCAGTGAAAAATTATAGTGAAAGGTATTTATTTTTTGTTGTTTGGCATTTTTATTTGCTGGCCTTGTTTCAGATAGAATACAACAGCCTAATTCATACAATCAGGAATGAAAAGGAGGTTAAAATCTTTATGTTCAAACTTTCGTAGGAAAAATAAAAGTGGCAATTTGAAATTTTATTTTTATAAACGATCTTACGTGCTCGCCACACTTTATCTGCTATATGAAATATAGAACAAAAGGATAAACAAATAAATCACTTTCAGTCTCAAGGAAACGTTATCATCTTCGAGCAGTTTACAATGGTTATCATGTTCCTAGCACAGTAAGAAAAACTCGATTTATACCATTTTTCTGTGCTGACAGTTCCTTCAAAGTCTTTCAAATGTTAGATAGTTGCAGAATCGGTTACATAAACAATCTATAAGTATTACCCCTTTGGTAGACCTCGGTCATTCTCCCAAAAGACTGCAAGAATGGAGAAATACTTCTTCTCAACTTTCATACGAAGACACGCTCGCCGCAACACTCCCTAATACAGTTCCTACACAAGATATGGAGCGCAGAACAGATGAAGCAGACACGGACTCCGTGCACGAGCCAACATCACCAATGCTGTTTGGTCGCTACATTCCGGCCCCTTAATTGTGACTGTGCAGAGGGAACAATTACACCACCCATGTAACCGACCAAACATTTATAACAATAAACACGAACATATTTCAAATGTTGGAAAATATTTAGCGTTACTGTTCTAATCATTCCCGAGGATGACGAACCCCTGTCGTTGTCCTTACCTTTGCCATCCTGACAAGTCTCTTCTTGTCCTTCGTAGCCTCAATTAATCGTACCAGACACCAAGAATTTCTGGATGTGTTATCCATAATAAGAATCAAGTCCTCAACTGCCACGTTTCGTCGTGGAGACAACCATTTTTGTCTCGCTTGAAGTAGAGGGAGGTATTCCTTTATCAAACGACCCCAGAACACGTTCCTGTCGCCATCTTCTACGTGCATACACGTCGGTTTTGTCGAAAGTCTCAGGAGGGAAGTATTTGCCTGGACGTAGAAGTAGCAAATGGTTTGGGAGATTCCGTTAGAGGACAGCCATTGACGATGCTCTCCACCTCGCGTCTAGTCCGTCATTCATAATTCAGCCGTCGTCCATTAAAGAATATCCGCGTCCATAATCCAAAGACCTATTCCATATCCATATAACAGTATTAGCACCAAATTCAAAAAAGACAATCATAGTATACATAAACATAGGCTAGTTTCCTGCAAGAGAGAAGCGGTCAACAGTTTTCAATGATGCCGACAAGACATCATGATGTTCCAAAAATATAAAATCCATATCGCTGATCAGTATTCTTAATCCATAATAATCGTTCTTAAGTCGTTATCTAGAGAATGGTGTATCTCAGTTACGCTTTGATTGTGACTGTTCATATGAGCACCATGAGGATCTTGAAGTACATGGGTTCATACGGCCCCTAGCCCCGGATTAAGCGGAATTAGACACAAGTTACGAAACGTAACGCCATAGATCTTGCACGCTACGTTCGTATTTTGCTATCAGCATGTGATATGTATCGCCAAATTTGAGAAACTTTGAGTGGAGGCGCTTGGTGGAATAGCCCTGTTTTATAAGTTTCTGCAACAATGATTTGTGACGTTGATTAAAATCGTCACATTTAACACAGGATCTAGCAAATGCTACTAGGCGAGATATGTATACGCCATATGCAGGTCCCACTGGAATATTACTGTCCAGAAAGGGATAGTTTACGATGTCGAAATTGTAATCATCTCTTTTGTCATAAAGTCGACGAGAGAGAATGCCCGCTTCATTTTTGTAGAGATATAGATCTTAATATGATGTGCCTGTAGGGCTATCTGTATAGCGATTATCCACAGCGAGAAGATCGTCTATGTAGCGTTTGGTGAATGAGAAGGAACGGGCTTTGAATGGATCGATTTTTGAAAGCGCCTGCATATAGTCATATTCATAAGAGAACAGATACAGGTCAGCCAACAGGGGTGCGCAATTAGTACCATGCTGTTGATATATTGTGTTGCCAAATTTCACATAGATATTTTTAATGAGAAATTCAAGCAACTCTATAAACAAAGAAACATCCCATGAATGATATCTCTTGTATGTAGTAGAGCTAAAGAATGCTTTATGGCTTTCGACATTAATATATCTACGGTCAGTTTTCTTGAACACAGATACTATTAATGAACTTAGACGGTCAATAAGGTCCTGATGAGGGATTGTAGTATAGAGAGTCGAGAAATCCCATGTGGATACATGTCTGTACGGTATGTGACCTTTAGCATCAAGTTCCTCCGTGAGACATTTTGAGTTTTTTAATATCCACATACATTCAACGCCAGAGTTCTTAGAAATAGTGGCGCAATACCTTTCCCAAAATGGTATTTGAAGGGCTCCTGAAGGGCCCTCGTCAATAGGGTTGAAAGAAGCTTGGTGGTGCAGCTTCTAGAACCAGCTATGAATCTAGCTTTGTATGGTGATTTATGCATTTTGGGAGTCCAGTATACTTTTGGTATGTCGTTATGATTGGTTGGAAGACAAATACCTCTTTCCCTGAGAAACGTTTTGTGATTGTTAAATAAATCTTCCAGAGTAACTGAAGTTTGGGAGTAAGTAGACGTACTTGATGATGATAGGTCTACACTCAATTCTTTAACCAGCACCTGGTAATAGTAATATTTACATATGAATATTATATTATTTGGAGAAGAGTACTTGTGTTTTGCTTGGGGAAGAGTACTTCTGTCAATATGGCGGATTGTTTCAACGACCTTGCTTTTGGTGAGGTCCAGCCAATCAGCGAGTACTGTAGGTTCAACTTTTTCTCGCTTCGACCAATCAATAACGTACTGTTCCAATGCAGACAGGCTATCTTCTGGTCAGCCTTCAGATTTATTCTTCTCGGCTCTCTATATTTAGGTCCTTCCATCAGGAGTAATTTCAGGTCCTTATCACTCACCACATCAAGGTCACCAGTCACAACATGTTTGCATGGTGTTTAGATAAAGTTCGACGATTCACAATCACAACTATAGCCTCCTGACGTGAATAAATTCCAGTCAAACTCCCTGACAGCATTGGAGTAATTGAATATTTTGTTGGCTATAGATTTAGTATACTTATATGAAATGCAAGGAGGTTCTGTGAACTTAAAATAGTTTGGTACAGCGTTGCGTACCTCTGGATCATTCAGGATTCGAGGTAAATTAATAAATTAATAATAAGACCCTCGTCGTCTAAGTTAATAACCTGCTCCCGCATCACAGAATATAAGATTTTCCTCACTGTGCGAATCATCCGCTCTCACACACCGCCATAGTGAGAAGCGGCAGGAGGATTGAAATTCCAGCAAATGTTGCTCTGAAGGGCATTGGTGCGAATCTTGCTAACGTTCCACTTTTGAATCTCTTCTCTTAACTCGCGCTCAGCACCGACTAGATTGGTGCCGTTGTCTGACAGGATTGATTTTACAGGAGCAACGAAACGACGTATGGCGTTTATACACGAGTCCGTGTCGAGCGAACACGCGACCTCTAAATATACGGCTCTGATGTTAAGGCAGGTAAAAATCACGCCATAGCGTTTTACCATACTTCTGCCCCGTTTTATTTGGAAGGGCCCAAAGAAATTCATCCCCGTCCTTGTGAAAGGCGAGTCGTCCGGTTTGAGACGATCTTGAGGTAAACTTGCCATCTTTTGTTTTACCGGTGCAGCTTGATACCTGCGACAAGTAACACATTTGAAGACCAATCTCTTAATAGATGTTGTGGCGCCAATCAGCCAGTACTTAAGCCTCAAATCTGCTAAAATGGCGTTTTTACCCAGGTGACCAATGTTCCGGTGAATGTGTTCTACAATCAAAGAAGATATCCTTGAGTTCTTGGGCAGCAAGATAGGATGTTTGACGTCATATGTCATGTCAGCGCGCTTCAAACGACCACCAACACTTATCAAACCATCAGATACAAAAGGGTCCAGCTTGTACAACGTCGAAAATTTCTTCAATGGCTTCGGTGGAGCTCCTGACAGATGATGAAGCTCTTCAGAGAAGTGTTTTTTCTGCACATACTTCAGAAGTTGGGTCTCTGCACATTCTAGGATCTCTACTGTAAGGAAAGCAGACTTCACCTTTTGAGGTGCCTCAGAAAGGAGACACTTTCTGGTCTTTAAGACTTCGTCCTCTATTTTATGCTTTTGTATCACAGGGTCTATCTCCGACCGGCAGACTCTTTCAACCAACTCTGTACGCCATGCCACACGTTTCTGCAGATGGCCCATGACGACCAGCTTCCATCCAATAGCTTTCTTTAGCTTGGACCAGTCCGAAAACCAGGAAATCAGCCTATCTATCCCTGTCTCTCCAGGTTCGACAACCGATGCAGCACTGGCTACCACTTTAACTTCGGCGTCGTCTGCAGGGAGGGCTCTACTTTCCGCACATTGGGGCCACTCTGAATCATTTTTCCAGTCCGGTCTTTCGCGCAAGAATATACTGTCTGGCATTCCTCTGGATGCGGCATCCGCGGGGTCCCATTTCGTACCCACGTGTCTCCATTGTCATATGTCCGATGAATCTCGTATCACCGTTACTCTATGGAAACGAGTTGTCTCATTAGACACGTACCGAAGTACAGACATACTGTCTGTCCAAAAGAATGTATCATCAACTGGATACTCCAGCTCGCTCAGAATCATGTTATGGAGTCGAACAGCTACCGTCGCCGCAGTTAACTCCATCCGAGGTATGGTTATCTTCTTCAATGGGGCGACTCGAGCACGACCCATCAAAAATCAGCACTGTATCTCGTCACTCTCGTTCTTGAGACGTAGATAAGAGGCGGTACCGTAACCCATATCGCTTGCGTCAGAAAAGTGGTGAATTTGACACGACGTAACTCTGTCGAATCCATCTAACACCGTCTGACCTACAAAGCTTCCAAGCAAGGAAGTTCCGTGGGCCATTGGGCCAGGTTTTAAGGTCATCACCAGTTATTTCGTCATCCCATTTGATTTCACGTCGACATAAGTCCTGCAAGAGTAGTTTCGCTCTCAACACGAACGGGGCTGCTACACCCGACGGATCATATACCGAGCTAACGATGGAAAGAACTCCCCTTCTCGTAAGCGGTTTATCTTTGATCTGTATCTGGAACCCAAACTAATCTGACTATGTTCCAATATACCCCTAGGGCTCGTTCACTAGGAATGCCCAAGTCGTCCAAATCCAACCGCTTGAAATTCTTCCCCTGCTCAGTTTCAGGAACCGATTCTAAGACTCGCAAATTGTTACTCACCTATTTTGTGAGTCTGAAGCCACCTCTGGCACACAGATTACTGACATCTTCAATGAACGAAACTGCATCTTCTTCACTGTCGCATGAGAACAAAAGGTCATCGACATACATATTCTTCTTTATAGCATCCACAACACTCGGGCTGTAGTGTTTGGCATTGTCGTTAGCTGTCTGATGGAGTGCAAAATTGGCGCGACGAGGCCGCGCCAAACAAGTGCATCAACATTCTGTAGGGCTCGGGTTCTTTGTCCAGGTTACCTTCTGGCCACCAAAGGAATCTAAGGCAATCAACGTCGTTCTGGGAGACCCTTACCTGAAAGAACATCGATTCAATGTCGGCGAAGTAATCTTGCCTAAATCTTACCAACACCCCAAGTAGGTTGTTCGTCAGGTCTGGGCCCTGAAGTAGCTGTCCGTTCAAGGAAGTACCCATATAAACAGCTGAACAATCGAAAACTACTCGGGTTTTATCAGATTTCCTTGGGTGGTATATCCCATGGTGTGGGACATACCACACATGTCCGTCATCTCGTTCGACGTCCTTATCTGAAACCTTTTCTGCATAACCCTTGGCTAGGATTTGGTTCATGAAGTCAAGATAATCGACTCTAAACTGAGGGTTTCTCGGGAGCTTGCGTTTTAGTCCCATCAATCGTTGTTCACCTTGTGATCGGTTATTGGGTAGTTTAACATTCCTACTTCGAAACGGTAGTTCGAGACAGTAATGTCCATCTCTGCTTGGTCCAGAAACTGACGATCCTCTCGCGAATTTTCGCGCTTATCCTCGCAGATTTTCTCGGGAAAATCTAGGTTGACTGATTTTCTGAACATCAGGTCAAGATACTTGGTTTCTTCAATTTCTTGAATGGCTGTGATTTGAGCTCTGTTCACAACAGTTCCAACGAGGGCTTGATCCTCTGAAGAATCTCGAACCATGTTCCATATGACCCATCCCAATAGGGTCTTCGTAGCATGGGGGCTCCCCTTTGGTCCAGTTCTGACCTCAAGCGGCGCATATGCATCCGGTACATTGCATCCGATCATAAGACCGACCTCTGAGATCAACTTCGGTAATTTGATGTCCTGCAGATGCAACCAGTGATACAGGTAACCGCTCTTTGGTATAGATCCTAGGTAGATCCACAAAATTGTCTGCATTTAGGTCACTTACCTTTAGTCCATTCACCGCATATGTATTCATAGTGAACGGATTTCCCATCGTATCCAGATTGTCCTCCAAGACGCTGTAACAGACTTTCTGTGCAGAATGATATGCTGCTTCCAGAATCATAAACAGCTGCTTCCAGAATCATAAGTCTCAACAGCGTGTGCTGTATTCTTCAGCTTCTCCCGGACCGGAATTATTGCCATAGCACAGCTCGTCACACCGGCCCCTGTAGTGCTACATAGACTGGCTGAAGTAGTAGCTCCGACCTTGACCTCGCCATTGGATTTGGCCATATCTGCCTTACTAATCCCATCCTTTATCTCTGCATTATGAAGGACGGTCGGATGTTTCTCTTTGCAGACTGTACATGTAGCTTTGCAACGACAATCACGTTTTAGCTGAGAAGACTTTAAACAACCGAAACAGAGACCTTTCCCTTTGACGAAATCAACCCGCTCGCAGTACGGTATGGTGCTTAGTCGGGTACACTGATCCAAACTGTGAGAGGAGTCGGTGCAGTACAGACACGATTTAACAACCGTCCTCTTTGCTTGGTTACTAGTGGATTCTTCATGTTTCATTTCACTAAAATATCCCACACTGGCCTTGGCTGGGAAATCTTCCATCTGATTTGCAGCGAAGCTGCCTTTCGACTTGTTCGAGAAGGAGCGTTTCTGGTTCTGATCCTTTCCCTCTTTGTATCGCTGGTCCGAGCTAATTGCCCTTTTTCCATATACTGGGTCTGTCGCCTTCTTGGCCTCGTCTTTGACGAGCTGGACTAGTTCTCCAAATCCAATAACGTCATCAAACCTCTTAGCCTTGTACACCACATTTCTCCATCTATCGTGGAGATAAAACGGCAACTTACCTATCAACCGTTTTAGGTTGTCTGGGTACTCCAATATTCTCAGAGCATCAATGCTTCTGATAGCATTCTCACATTCGACGAGGAACATCGAAAATTCGTCGAGGCCTTTCGAATCGTCAGGTTTATCTGGGGACAGTCTAACGCTTTCCTAATAAAGGCGTTCGCTATAACTTGACTATCACCATAGCGATCGTGTAGCTCGCGCGTAGCAGCCGGGTAGCCAATATGCGCCTCAAGATGACAAAAACCGGCCACTACCCTATTTGCTTCACCTAACGTGAGCTGGTCCAAACAATCCAATCTTTCGTCGTCATCGTCTGTATTGGCCATTTTTTTCACCTCAAAGGATGGCTTACGTACATGTCGTAGAATAGACCTGGTAGCGTCTTCTTCGCCAGAAGAACTAACGGTATCACCTGAAAAGAATGGATTAGGTTCATTGTGAGATATTTCGTCAATGTTAGCAGGTTGAGCAATCCCACCTCTCGCACAGGCACCTGACTTACCTAGACATGCGCCACCAACAGCGCCAACGACGCCGGACGTGGGCCCGGAACCATGCATAGCGTCACCCGTCCTGCGATCAGATGTAGGTGAATTAACATGATTAACATGAGCATCATTGGAGGTCTGATTTACTCTCACATCACCCATATTCGTACCAGCATTCGCTCTTTCAATTCGTCTTAGAATTCACACCCCTAACCTGAACTTCAACATGAGAACTTTGAGGTAATTGCAAACTTTGTGGAACAAATTCTCGAGCATTTGGCACAAGATGGGAATCACTCAGTGACT
Organism: Hanleya hanleyi; assembly: GCA_036873755.1. Classification (NCBI taxonomy): domain Eukaryota; kingdom Metazoa; phylum Mollusca; class Polyplacophora; order Lepidopleurida; family Hanleyidae; genus Hanleya; species Hanleya hanleyi. Next base: position 178,575 of record JAVTVY010047572.1, on the reverse strand, counting down.
GCCTTAATGGCTTAGGCTTGATAAATTTAGTGTTCATCAAGTTTGTATCTGTCTCTAACTCATCAGTTTTAAACTGTTCAAAGTCATCTAAAGCTTTAGTCTTTGCTTCAGATACTGCAAACCATTTCAAACGCCTCTTGAGTCCATTTCAAATGCATCTTCTTTCAACTTCAATGTCAACTTAGCAAACTCGATCTCTTCTTTCCGTTCCCTAGCCAACATCTTTGCCTGAAGCTCCGCCCTTTTCTGAGCTTCTTTCAACCTCGCTGCAGAGAGGAAAGTTGCCAAGGAAGAACTGCTAGACTGAGACCGTGCCTTTTGGGAACCACTTTTCTTCTTGTCCCCAACCTGTAGTCCATCGGCTCTCGGTGGCTGCGACATAAACCTTGACCTTAAAGTTTTTTTATAAACAGTTCTCTTGGCTCAAATATTGCTATGTGATAATCTTCTTTGTCTGTGGTGCCGGAAATACTCTTCGTTGACTCTCAGAAATATCTCATAAATGGCGAGCCATTCAGAATATGTTTGTTGTATGATGGTAACTGGACACTTACCAGCCATCAATGTACTGATTTCATCCGATTTAGCTTTTATTCTGGCGAATGTCTATGATAACTGTTTTTGTTTTAGCTCCGTCGTATATTCGCGACCCTTTTCTGTGGGATTTCTCACTCTTCGACCATCCACCAGGTCGCCGGTATCTGTATCAGGGTCCACTCTGAGCTCTGTGTCAGACATTCTTCTGGTACTCCTTTTGGTCAAAGCGTTAATAGAATGTAGTCTAAATTAACCGAACTCAAACGCAATGCTACCACATTTAACTGTCCTCTAATCGCTGCTCAATATGACAGATCCACAGCAGTTACAGTTCCAGTGTAACGGTATTGGTAGATTGACTGAAAATAATATAAAACAGAATATTCAGTGAACTGATCTTTATCTGCTATATGAAATATAGAACAGAAGGATAAACAAATAAATCACTTTCAGTCTCAAAGAAACGTTATCATCTTCGAGCAGTTTACAATGGTTAATCATGCTCCTAGCACAGTAAGAAAAACTCGATTTATACCATTTGTTCTGTGCTGACAGTTCCTTCAAAGTCTTTCAAATGTTAGATAGTTACAGGCCTTTGGTAGGCCTCGGTCATTCTCTCAAAAGACTGCAAGAATGGAGAAATACTTCTTCTCAACTTTCATACGAAGACAGGCTCGCCAAAACACTCCCTAATACAGTTCCTATACAAAATATGGAGCGCAGGACAGATGAAACGGACACGGACTCCGTGCACGGGCCAACATCACCAATGCTGTTTGGTCGCTACACCCATGAAACACAAAATGGGTGTTGCATCACACTGGGTTTCACCCATTGGTAAAGAAATCCCTTCTCAGAGGCACCACTATCAGAGATGATTCCTGATTGCTCATCCTCCAGGGGTATGTGCCCCACCCTCTGTCCCATCCGAAAAATATTGCCACCCCTAATAGGGGGTGTGTGGGGGGCCTAATCGTGTATTTGCGCCTAATCGTGTCAGCGCCAAATCGTGTAAAAATATTGCGCCTAATAACGCGTTGTGCCTAACCGTGTAGGAAATTTGCGCTTAATGGTGGAACTGCGCCTAATCGTGTACGACATTTGCGCTTAATTGTGGAACTGCACCTAATCGTGTACGGAATTTACGCCTATTTGTGTAAATGCGCCTAATCGTGCAAGGAGGCTGCGTCTAATCATGTAACTGCTCCTAATCATTTGAACCATCTTGCGCCTAATTCTGCGTTGCGCCTAATCGTGTAGAAAAATTGCTCCTAATTGTGGAACTGCGCCTATTCGTGTAAGAGATTTGCTCCTAATTGTGGAAATGCGCCTATTCGTGTGAGAAATATGCGTCTAATCGTGGAAACGCGCTTATTCGTGGAAATCATTTTGCGCCTAATTATGCGTTGCTCCTAATCGTGTAGAAAATTTGCGCCTAATTGTGTATACAGACTGCGCCTAAACGTACACAACGTGAAGGCATAAGTAGTTTGTAAAGGACGGATAAAATCAACTTGACCTTCTTTCGTCATTTTCGGGGAGATCACGTGATCAAGAGGTCAAGGTCACTATAGTTCCGGGACATCCAGTCACGTGACCGTTGGGGCATGTATTCCTCTGTGGTGATGCGGTCGCGGGGAAAACGACACGGCGGACAGAATTTAGTCTCAAATACGCGGGAGCCGGGAGAAAATCTCCGGCAATCTTCGCCAATCTTCGGGACATTTTGGGGGCGAGAGGGGCCCCTAGTCAACCGATTGGGTCGAGTGAGGTGTCAAAGTGGAGCGCTCGTCCAGGGCGATCGAGTCATGGGTGGGTGCATGTAAATTGAGGATCTGTCCCAAAAATATGAAAAGCGGAACACGGACTTTACCCCTAAAATAGGGGAAAACTATCAACAAGGTCCAAAAGGGCTAATATCGGTCTCCGGCTTATCGGGCCTGCCTATCAAGTCATGGATGGGTGTATGTAATATGAGGACTTATAAAATGCGGAACACGGACTTTGCCTCAACAATAGAAGAATGATTCGAACATTTGCATCTACAGGGGGAAATGACTGTATGGAGTATGGAGTATGGGGGTGGTCATTTTTTGTGGATTTTACTATGGGTTGTGGGTCTTGGTTTCTTCGTCTCACCACGTAAAACACGATGGGAATGGTCCCGGAGGTAAGTGGTGAAATTTTTCGAAAAATCCCGGTTCCGGGTAGGTCTGTATATAGGCCCATACTGGCTCAGTGGATAGGTCCATACTGGGAAATTTACTCCTGGACATTGCGATATGGTTTGTGGGATCTTGTTTTTCACGTCTCACCACGTAGAACACGATAGGTGGGGTCCCGAAGCTAAGGGGTGAAATTTTTCGAAAAGTTCACGGAGGTCTGGATAGGCCCATAGGCCTACTGGCTCAGTGGATAGGTCCATACTGGGCAATTCACATATGTTCATTGCGCTATGGGTTGTGGGATCTTGCTTTTCACGTCCCACCACGTAGAACACGATGGGAGGGGTCTCGAAAATAAGCGATGAATTTTTTTTTGAAAAGTCCAGGTACCGGGTAGGTCTGTATATTCGCTGGTGACCACTAGCCTCACACCGCTGAACCGGCACGGGTTCGAGCCCAGCTGGTCCAGTTTGTCAGTTACTTGCCGAAGGGCGGTGGTTCTCTCCGGGTACTCCGGCTTCCTCCACCAACCAAACTGACTGTCACCATATGAGTGAAACAAACTTGAGTGTGACATTAAGCCAAATTCCCTTCTCCCTACTAAGCTCAGTGGATAGGTCCATACTGAGAAATTTACTCCTGGACATTGCGATATGGGTTGTGGGATCTTTATTTTTCACGTCTCGTCACGTATTACACGATGGGCGTGTTCCCGAAGCTAAGCAGTGAAATGTTTTGCAAAAGTCACTGCGCACATGTGTAGTGGGTAAATAGGCTTGGGTGGACGTTTTGGGGTCTAGGTGAGCCCCTAGTGGTCGTATTTTGAAGCCCTCGTGGAGGAGCATCCGACTGGACTAATGTGTCGTCCGTTTTCATTATTCTGCGCATGCGCAATCTGGCCGTAGTATAGAAAGCAGACGTTCTGGGGGTGCGTGGGGATGTGTTTGGGGTAGAAATGGACCACTATAGGTCCAAATGGGTCGTGAGAGATGTCAAAGTGAAGCTTTTGTAGGGTGGAGTCAGAATGGCGTGATTTTTATTGCAAGACGCGTCAATCTGCGCATGCGTAGTTGGGTGTATTAAGTAAAGTGGTTATTTTGGGGGTGCGTGGTGTGTGTTTGGGGTAGAGAGGGACCATCCTTGGTCCGAATGCGTCGTTTGGGGTGTCATTTTGTAGCTCTCAGGGTGTAGACCCCGACTTGAGGCATGTCCACGTCATCTGTGACGTCATTGGTGACGTCATCAGTAGAAGTAGTAGCGAAAGCGGCCATTTCGGGGGTGTGAAAGAAGGTGTTTGGGGTAGAGAGGGACCATCCTTGGTCCGAATGCGTCGTGTTGGGTGTCATTTTGTAGCTCTCGGTATGTAGACCACCATTTGAGGCATGTCCGCTTCATCTGTGACGTCATTGGTGACGTCATCAGTAGAAGTATTAGCGAAAGCGGACATTTTGGGGTGTGTAGGAAAGCGTTTGGGGTAGAGGTGGACCATCCGTGGTCCGAATGCGTCGTGTGAGGCATCACCTTGTATCAACGCCTGCGATAGTCCATAAAACTGACACTAATTCATCGAAATAGATGTCAACGCCTGTCGTTACGCCTTAATCCTATCTGGCCTGGGCTTCTTGAGACCTGTCGTAGCTTGGGGTGGGGGCCGAAATGGACCGCCTAATTATTTTTCTTACCCCTTGAGCTAGGGAGCTGAAACTTACCACACTATACCCTCTGGTCAAGGTCTACCAGAAAATTAAAAAAAATCCAAGATGACCGCTATGATTACGTCACAGTGACGTCATTTTCAAAAACGGCATTTATTGGTCTATTTTTCGGTCGGATTTTCCGAATTTTTTATTTATGCAATTTCTCCGCAAAAACAGCTTGATAAATTAGTAAATATTAATGTGATGTGAAATAAAATAGTTTTTGCCCACTTTTCATAGCAGAAAAGCAGAAATTTTGAAGAAATATGACAAAAACATCACTTTTCTGGGACCCCACATGGCCGCCATCTTGAATTTACCCTTTCCTCGGGGGTCATGCTAATAGGTCCCAATATGATAAACTATAAAGTCACGAAGTTTCAGGTCTATTTTTTGTCGTTCCGGAAATTGCGCAGAAAGTTTGGTAGGGCGGCGATTTCGCCCCCCCCCCCACCCCCCGGCCAGGTAGGGTTAACGCCCATGATGTACACCGGTGAGAGAACAACAACAACAGCAAGAATGACAGGCCAATCATTTTATTATCCCCTCCAGTACATCAAACCCAAGCTGGGTGAGCTACGTTGATATGTTTACAATACAAGTAGCCTATTGTCCAATCAGAGGCCGCCATCTGTCATATTCGTTCGTGCCCGTTAGATGTATTCTCGGCTGCTCTTGTCCAATCAGAAGTCCCCATTTCAGAAAGTTCCATCTTCGGCCATGTTCGCTCTGATCCGTTCTAATCGTCGTCGGGCAGGCCAGGATACGGTTGAGGCAACATATCCTCATATAGTTGTTTGCGCATTCTGAGTATCTATCAGTGCATGGGTGAATACATTCATCCGATGGGGTGGACGGTCAGCTTGGTAACGAAAAACGTGACATTGGTCACCCTCTCTACGACCCATTCGGTGTTGGGGCGTTGTTGTTGGGCCCATTCCAACACATCCAATTGGTCCACTTAGTCCACCACGGGCTCTAGCGATGCCCTATCCGTGATGGTAAACGGTTGGTCAAATACCCGGATGTTACTGCTGGGGAAAAGTATCGGACTTGGTCTGTCTCCTTATGCTGCAGCACATAACCAAACGCCAGATTCAACTTCAAGGCCGTAGTTTGATCGTTGAAGATGGCTTCCACGTACTTGAAGGGCCTAGACAGGGCCTCTAACCGGAAATTGTAGATGTCTAGTAGCAGGCGATGACGGTGGAAACATCGTCGGATCATGAATCAATGATCCCTGTAGATATCACTGAATGGATGGGCGTCCGGTAAGAGTTCACTGGGGGCATCCACTGGATCTTCCTGGAAATGCTCGATGTCGCCAGGCGTATGTGGAACAGTATCACCGGTCTCCGGCTGGATATCTAGGCCCTCTTCGACTGCAGACACAAGCAAACTGGACATGGGCTCGGTGCTCGGCAAATGTTGGGTGGGTGGTGTCTCCGTACGTTTCATCTCCCTGGGATCCTCTTCAGTGGGACTGACCTTCCTGGGCTCCTCTTCAGTGGAAAGTGGTCGCCCATGCCGTGGTGACGGACCATGAATCAAACTTTGATGCCGTCTTAACTGATTGAGCCGTTTGAAGAGTTGACCACATTCATTACGTTGTTCCGTCGCGCCCTCGTCGAGTGAGCGTTCGTGGAGTAAAGCATCTTCCAGATTAAATGATCGTGCGCAGGTTATACAAGTATACCGTGCGCCCTTGAGGATGGAGGACTCGTGCCGTCGCAAATTTTCTGGGCGACTAAATGGCTTCAGGCAGGTCGAACAAGAGAACATGTCGGCTGCGTATCAGAAAATGCTGAACATTCCCACACCGCCTCTTTTATAAGCCCGCAGCCCTCAAGAACTCTCCTACGTTGTTCTTCCCAACAATCAGCGCATCGCTGTCCTGTACACTCGGGTGTGCACTTGTGACATGTCTAACATTGCGTAATACAATATATGCCCTCTATTATACAATATCTGCCCTGTATTATACCATATTTGCCCTCTATTATAAATATCTGTCCTGTATTATACAATATATTTGCTGTATTACACAATATATGTTCTGTATTATACCATATCTGTCCAGTATTATACAATATCTGTCCTGCATTATTCAATATCTCTTCTGTATTATACACTATTTGTCCTGTATTATACAGTCTCTGTCCAGTATTATACCAAATATGTGCTGTATTATACCATATCTGTGCTGTATCATACCATCTGTCCTGTATTGTACCATATATTATACAATATTTGTCCTCCATTACACCATATCTGTGATGCCTTATACCATATCTTTCCTGTATTATACCATATCTGCCCTGCATTATACCACATCTGTCCTGTATTGTACCATATTTGTCCTGTATTATACAATACCCATGTCCAGTTTGCTTGTGTCTACAGTCGAGGAGGGCCTAGATATCCAGCCGGACACCGGTGATACTGTTCCACATACGCCTGACGACATCGAGCATTTCCAGGAAGATACAGTGGATGCCCCCAGTGATCTCTTACCGGACGCCCATCCATTAAGTGACATTTACAGGGATCTTTGGTTCATGATCCGTCGATGTTTCCACCGTCATGGCCCGCTACTAGACATCTACAATTTCCGGTTAGCGGACCTGTCTCGGCTCTTCAAGTACGTGGAAGTCATCTTCAACGATCAAACTACAGCCTTCAAGATAAATCTGGCGTTTGGTTATGTGCTGCAGCATAAGAAGACAGACCAAGTCCGATACTTGTGGACCAATTGGATGTGTTGGAATGGGCCCAGCAACAACGCCCCAACACCCAATGGGTCGTAGAGAGGGTGACCAATGTCACGTTTTTCGTTACCAAGCTGACCGACCACCCCATCGGATGAATGTATTCACCCATGCACTGATAGATACTCAGAATGCGCAAACAACTATTTGAGGATATGTTGCCTCAACGGTATCCTGGCCTGCCCGACGACGATTAGAACAAACGGATCAGAGCGAACATGGCCGAAGATGGAACTTTCTGAAATGGCGACTTTTGATTGGACAAGAGATTACAACACATATAAGGGAAGTGGGAAGAGGTGCCGACATACTGACTGCGTCACATGACTTCACAGAATAGTCTTCTGGTAAACCTATTCTAAAGCACATACCAAGAATCTAACGATTCGTGATATGTGCTGTATCTCAGGTACGCTTTTATTGTACCTGTTCATGTGGCAACTTGGATGATATGACCACACGGCCCCTAGCACCGGCATAAGCGGTATTAGATACAAATCTAGAGAGCTAGAATACATCTAACGGGCAAAAAAGAATATGACAGATGCAGCGCCAAATGGCGGCCTCTGATTGGACAAGACGCTTGGGTATGATGTACTGGAGGCGATAATAAAATGATTGATCTGTCATCCTTGTTGTTGCTGTTGTTCTCTCACCGATCTACATCATGAGCGTTAAGACGTAACGACAGGCGTTGACGGGAGTCACCGCATTTCGATGAATTAGTGTCAGTTTCATGGACTATCTTGAAAATCAGAGCTTCAGGTCTAATTCACCAGGGCGTTGAAGCATTAAGCTTGGCGTTGGCAGGCGTTGATACAAGGTGACGCCTCACACGACGCATTCGGACCACGGAAAATCCATCTCCACCCCAAACGCTTTCCTACACACTCCAAAATGTCTGTTTTCGCTAATACTTCTACTGATGATGTCACCAATGACGTAACAGATCACATGGTCATGTTTCAAATGGAGGTCTACATACCGAGAGCTACAAAATGACACCCCATACGACGCATTCGAACCAAGGATGGTCCCTCTCTATCCCAAACGCAATCCCACGCACCCCCAAAATGACCACTTTACTTACTACACCCAACTGCGCATGCGCAGATTGACGCGACTTGCAATAAAGAAACACGCCAATCTGACTCTACCCCGCAAAAGCTTCACTTTGACATCTCCCACGACCCATTTGGACCTATATTGGTCCATCTCTACCCCAAACACACCCCACGCACCTCCAGAATGTCTGCTTTCTATATTACGACCAGACTGCGCATGCGTAGAATAATGAAAACGGACGATACATTAGTCCAGTCGGATGCTCTTCCACGAGAGGTTGAAAATATGACCTCATACAACACCATCGGACCACTAGGGGCTCACCCAGACCCCAAACGTGCACCCAGCACTATTTGCCCACTACGCGTGCGTGCAGTAACTTTTTCCAAAAAAATCACCGCTTAGCTTCTGGGCCCCGCCCATCGTGTTCTACGTGGTGAGACGTGAAAAACAAGATCCCACAACCTATATCGCAATGTCCAGGAGTAAATTTCCCAGTATGGACCTATCCACTGAGCCAGTATGGGCCAATATACAGACCTACGCGGTACGTGAACCTTTCAAACAAAATTTCACCGCTTAACTTCGAGATCCCTCCCATCGTGTTCTACGTGGTTAGACGTCAAAAACAAGATCCCGCAACCCGTATCACAATGAACATGTGTGAATTGCCCAGTATGAACCTATCCACTGAGCCAGTAGGCCTATTGGCTTATCCAAACTTCTGTGAACTTTTCGTAAAATTTCCCCGATTAGCTTCGGGACCCCGCCCATCGTATTCTATGTGGTGAGACGTGAAAAACAAGATTCCACAACCCATATCGCAATGTCCAGGAGTGAATTTTCCAGTATGGACCTATCCACTGAGCCAGTATGGGCCTATATACAGATCTACCCGCTTAGCTCCGAGACCCTTCCCATCGTGTATTACGTGGTGGGACGAAGAAAACAAGACCCCACAACCCACCGTAAATTCCACAAAAATGACCAACCCCATACCCCATACAGCCATTTTCCAGTATAGATGCAAATGGTCGAATCATTCTCCTATTGTTGAGGTAAAGTCCATGTTCCGCATTTTATATTTTCAGAGTCTTCATTTTACATGACTTGATATGCAGGCCCGATAAGCCGGAGACCGAGATTTTTGGACCTGGTTGATAGTTTTCCCCCATTTTAGGGGTAAAAGTCCGTGTTCCGCTTTTTATATTTTCGGGACAAATCCTCAATTTACATGCATCCACCCATAACTTGATCGCCCTGGACGAGCGCTTAAATTCGACACCTCACTCGACCCAACCGGTCCACCAGGGGCCCCTCACGCGCTCAAAATGTCCCGAAGATTGGCGAAGATTGCCGGAGAATTTCCCTCGGCTCTCCGCATATTTGGGACTACTTTCTATCCGCGGAGGCTTTTTTCCGCGACCGCATCATCGCCAGACCGCGTCACCGCGGAGGAATACGTGACCGGAAGTCTCGGAACTATAGTAACCTTGATCACGTGATCTTCCCGTGACCTCCGCAAAAATGACGAAAGTAGGTCAAGTTGACTTTATCCGTCCTTTACATGCTACTTATGTCTACACGTTGTGCACGTTTAGGCGCAGCCTCTTTACACAATTAGGCGCATTTCCACAGTTAGACGCAAACTTTCTACCCGATTAGGCGCAACGCATAATTAGGCGCAAAATGATTTCCACGAATAAGCGCGTTTCCACGATTAGACGCATATTTCTCACAAGAATAGGCGCATTTCCACAATTCGGAGCAAATCTCCTACACGAATAGGCGCAGTTCCACAATTAGGAACATTTTTTCTACACGATTAGGCGCAACGCAGAATTAGGCGCAAGATGGTTCAAATGATTAGGAGCAGTTACATGATTAGACGCAACCTCCTTACACGATTAGGCGCATTTACACAAATAAGCGCAAATTCCGTACACGATTAGGTGCAGTTCCACAATTAAGCGCAAATTTCGTACACGATTAGGCGCAGTTCCACCATTAGGCGCAAATTTCCTACACGGTTAGGCGCAACACGTTATTAGGCGCAATTCTTTTACACGATTTGGCGCTGACACGATTAGGCGCGAATACACGATTAGGCCCCCCACAGGGTGTGCCCAAATTGAGGAGATCTAAAGCCCTGCGAGTACCAAATTATGTGTTACAAAATTATCCGGGAAATGCTCTTCGCCCGTGTTTCACATGAGCTTTCATTCGATTTGGCATATGCTACATTGGGATTACTCATCCCTCTCTCCACTTCCTCTCACAATTTTGACAGTATGGTTCTCCATTTCAACTTCATTAAGCTAAATTAATTAATTTTTAAGGTTAAGTCACAGGATGAGATTGAAATGAACTCCTTAAATTTCCAAGAAATTTGTTTTGTTTACTTTGTATAAATTTTCTTAAATATTCTTATTTTTAACAAAGCAAGTTGTCTAATTTTTGTATGAAATTCTTGCCTACAATTATTACTTGGCAGTGGTACAAGGAGTACCATGGAGGACAGAAAATTATGACTGTTCCACTTGCAGCTACAATATGGATATTGCTTGCCTAAGATATGCTAATGAGAAGGGGGGGAGCAAAAGTTCCAGAATGTTAAGTAGGATATTTAAATGGAACCCTCATTTTTGGTAATTAAATTTAAGCAGTTTATTTGAAATTTTTAGATGAAACAAAAGTTAATAGATAGTCTATCACAGGAAACTATCTCTTTTCAATCCTCTGGTAATATGATATAAATGTTAATTTTCCTTGTAATTTTTAATTTTGATGATGGATGTTACCTCCTCATCAGACATTTAAAAAATGGTTTACATTATTGTTATTATTAATGATCTATTCTTAATGCTTTGATGTTTAAACATAAGTGTTTTGCTAAGTATGCTTGACAATACATGTATTATGTTTCAAGAGACCTAATAATTATTTTCTTCTCATCAAAGGAGATTATTCTGGTTTCATTCTTACATCACTGATTACTTTCTTGTACTAGAATTCCATTTTAATTCACTAATATACTATTATTAGAAAATATTTCTTACTTTCTCAAGAAAATCTATGAATTTATTTCTTGATTCCAAATTAAATTTTCATTATGAGAAAATGCAAGAATTTATTTCTCAAATTTAAAAAATGTAAGAAAATATCATACAAAATTTAAGAAACTCTTAAAAGATTAATATTTTCATATAAGAAAACTTAAGCAATAAAATTCAAAATCAAGAATTTATTTTTAACTGTGTAGGGTCCTATTCCTTTTAACACCCGGGACCCCACGGGTGCAATTTTTACATCCAGTACATTCGTCCCACCGCCATCCCCATTTCAGCCACCTTCACTGACTCATTTCTGATAATTAACATCCATGTTGTCACTGGGCTGTGGGGCAGTCTGTCAGCTGGGGTATCATTTACGTCCTTCCAACGCTGCAATCATGATTCAGCTTGTCAGGACTACAAATTACGCCCACAAACACACACACTTGTGCCGGACTCCATGCAGTTGCCTGTGCCAGTCAACTCCAGTTCGGTCCGGCAGCAACCAATGGGCCAGTGTGTCCACGGGGGATATTAAAAATAATAGGTATATAACTATATATAATATATAAAATATCTTTCATTTCATTCTGGTGTTATGCGACATAAATGTGGATAAAAACTGTCACAGAGGACATAAATGGTTCAAGGATTTCTTGATTTCTAGGCCAGTGACTGACCTTTGATCTCGACCACCATTCTGGTACGCGACACATCATCCTCCCCTAAAGTATCCACTCAGAGAAAAACTTGAACTGTAGATAGAAAACTGTCCCAGATACGAACGGACCTAGACGGATGGAAATCGCCATCACATAATATGTCTTAGACAATATCTAAGGGGCAAATACAGCTAGAGCGATAATTTTGCATAATGCTGCCTCTAGATCAAGTTCACTCGGGATTGATCTTGACCTATTGTCAAAGGTCACAGTGGTCAAAATGTGAATAGCTTTGTGAACACAATATCTCAATAACAAAGAGAGCCAGAGAGTGGCTATTTGGCAAAATTAATGCTTGCTTATGAAGTGTACAGACGTCAAAATATGAATAGTTCTCCTATTTACCTGTGAACACAATTTTTTATGGACAACTTGACCTAGAATCTAAATCTTTGGCACAATGCTGACCTCTATAGTTGTAAAAACCTCTAGTTCAAGTTCACTCCAGACTGACTACTACTGCCTAAACTCAAAGCTCACAGCCATGAATAGCATTGTGAACGCAAGATCTCCAGAACAAGGAGAGCTGGAGACTGAATATTTGGAACAATGCTGCCTTATGAACGTGTCATGAGTGGAAATTATACATGTACATGTATGTACTAATTGAATTGTTAATTTCATAATTTTAATATATGAATGCATTTATCTGTGGCTGTTGCGTAAAAAGAAAGCTAATAATTGGTGAAAATTTTGAACTGAAATCTTGAGATACTGGACTGAAAATTAAATGATTTAAGCTATCCTGTAACTCTGTGTACTACAGTTTCATTCGGTGAAGTGCCGAGGATTATGGTGAATGTTTTAAATGTATGAAATGACAGAGTGACGGTTGGAACAACAGTTTCCAGACACGATTGCTATTATTGCACGGTCAAATCCAGTTGAATACAATAGCCGATGATAGGTTATCTCATCATAGTTCAGTCATGGTATGAGAAAGAATTTAACAGACACAAAACACTGGCTCTATGTCAGTGCAGGATGGTTCAGTTGAATATCAGTTAAATTAACTCTACATGTGTCAGAGTTGTCTGTAAAGTTGGAAAAATTGTTAGAATCTAACTTCCGAAGAAATTTTCAAAAACAGTTGGAAAAGCATTTAACTAAACTCTGACAGAAATATTGATATTCATTTTGGCATTTTAATTGGCCAAGATAGGCTTGTTTGTTCACAACTGAGTTTTCAATATTTTGGTACAGAAACAGCAGAAAGGGGGTTAAAATAGGGAGTGACAGTTACATTCTCCATTACACTAGAAAGGCATAACTGCCAATACCTCTGCCATACATTTGATAGCGAAATGTAGGACATCCATATTACACTCCATCAGTACATCGGTGACAGTGATATGCTCAAAGTCAGTGCCGAAAATGATGACAGCACTTTCAGAGCTGAACAATGGCAGTGGAGAATGTATCTGGAACTTTTGCACGCAAACCAAGAAAATGAATAAAATATAGTCCCAGGCGGGATATAAAACTGAACCAAGGCTAGAATCATCGCGTTTTCTTTACTACAAAACGGACTGGATGGATGGATGGATGTACTTGGGCACTCCATCGCACCGCGATGGGCACATCACTGATCATTGTGCTTGCCTTTTTTGCTAACATATGACCTTGTTCATAAAACCTGAACTATTTGGAACTGTTCATTCTTCACGGAATAATTATATCGTGGTTTGAAAAGCAAGTCTTGGAGAAATGTAAGTAATTAGTAATAGATTTTATTTTTAATAATTAAGAATGTAATTTCTGTTGAAATTAACCAGCCTTGTTTATTGGCTGGTAATACTGCAGGCCTGAATTGTGTGGGGGACTGCGGGCTGTACTGCTGTATTATGAGTTTTACCAATAAGAATTATTGGGGGATATTGTCTGTTTATTGAATGGTTAACAAAGTCAGTCCAGGCAGTCCCCAACACATGCTGTAAACAAGGAAAAGGCCCTTTGTTTTTGTTGCTGTTCAACTGTCTTGGCAGTGCGTTTAATTTTCAGTTGAGTTACTGTAATCTGTTTTTTATTTGTCCCTGGCCCAACCGTATCATTGATCAATTCATATTATCGCCGAAAGGCAGTTAAAATTTAGTTCGGGGACACACATAAGTGACCAAATTATCGACTGATTGTCGAGCTGCTTCCCCACATTAAGTATCAGAAGATACTCTCTTCGGCGTATGTCATACAGTTAGGTAACCATAGCAGATTAGTCTCCTTTGACCAATGCCAACACATATTTGAACCAGGATTGCAGCTAAAATAGTGACACATTGCCAAGTCAATCATTTGCAGTTATTGAATTGTTTGATAAATGAATGTCATAATGTTTGTTGCATGATCAGTAAACAAGTTGCATGCTTTGTTTCACATGATATTTGAAATTGATTCTATATAAACAAAATCATCTATTTGAAAATCATTGCTGTGTCTATTCCTGTGTTGAGCGCAAGTATACGTATGCGTCCTGAGCTCCGACGCTCGTTGTCCAGAGAATTTCGTATTCACAGAGTTACATGGTGTCCAAGGATCATTATAGTTCCAAGTTCTGTGCGCATCAATTCCGACCTCTGCTCTACCAAAATTGCCCTGTTTATTGGTGATTTTGGTGATGGCAGCTCATAGAAGTGGTCATTTGACCCCTAACCTTGAAGGGTGTCTGTATACGGCCCAAGCTAAAAGCAAGCTGATAACATGGTCGTTGAACCCTGGACAGAGCAGAACTCTGACCCAGTATAGGCACTTATTGATATTTTCTGATAAATTTCCTGTTGCTCATGTATTTGATCCAACAGAGATCATTTAACAACGTTTTGTTTGTTGTTGTGTCCGTCAGATACACCATTTGCTTGCATCATCCCATAAAATGAATGCTGCATATGCTCAACTGACACCCACAGTGATATTCATGTGTTAACCAGACTTGACATTGTATTGTGTGAAGCTTTCAATTTGACTTCTCTGAATGAGGGTAGGTGTCTAAAAGAAACTAAATGTCAGAGATTAAGGGCTACATATTTTTCAAGCAAACTTGTTCAGTTCATGTTTAGCATGCGTAGTATACAATTGCATATACATGTACAGTTACTGACACAAAGCGGCATTATCGTATATGATCGAACAGCACAGCTGCATGTACACGAATCACTGCTATTACCACATGTTGATTTTCTTGACCCTGTTTATGCATGAATGCCAATTCTTGCTATCTAGTTACATCCCAATAGATCAGTTGATGTTGTACATGTATCTAATCCTACACTCTAAATATTTTAGTGTTTGAAGCATATATTGGGAATTTACAGTGTTGTATGAGCATTTGGTTACATATTGTTGAGACTCATACACTGAATACTAGTATAATCAAACTTTATCTCTGATTGTAGTGCAAAATACACATTTTGGAGTTGTCTTGTTGTCCTTTCGTTTTTGCAGTACAGCTATATAAGGACACACTGCATCCTGAGAAAACATTTCTTGGGTATTCCTTAGTGCACTTCTTGATTACAGATAGCATCGTGACCTCATCATTAAGGACAAGGTCAATTCGGGAATTCAATGGTATACACAGGTCTGGTACATGCATTTTGTTATAGGTTTGTGGGCTCACGGACATTTGCCTTTCACATTTAGAGGTCATCTAATTACCATTCTTGCACACTGTCTTTTTTGAAGATGTTTTCACACACTTCTGGTTAAGTGAATGCAGTTGATACATATCTTATCTTCTACTTTCTTGATTAGAAAGTGATACAGTCTTCAGTTGGCTTTGGTTTCTTTCGAGTTAGTTGTCTTTGTGTTTCACTTTTAAGTGTAAAGCCAGATCTTTCATTACACTTGATCCATTGAAGGGAAGGTAATACCTCAGTTTTTTCCAACATTTTCATTTGTGGAGGTGTTTCCTTGAAAAAAAATGAATGTTTGTGTCTTATGTAGGTTTTCCATTGGTATTTCTTGGTCAGTTCTTTGTGTCTTGACTACACATTGACTTTGATTTTTTGGAGTATTTTACATCAATGTTGATATCATTGAACATTTGTCACATATCCAGTGGTTTCTTTATGTAGTATTTTGTGAAAAGTTAGTGATTTTGAGTTCAAGGATCAAAGGATTTTATTTTGTCATCCTGGAATAAGGGGAGAATCCAGATAACGTAACTCTGGTAGATCAGGCACAAGCTGATGAACAGCAATTACATTAGGACCAACAAAATCAAGTGAATGAATTGAACATGTCTTTGATCAATTCTACCAGGCCCGATAAGTACGCAGGCCGCACAACAGAGAATGCACGTCTATTTCTAGATCGGTTCATCTGTTTTTGCGATTTGCATAATATTGGGGATGATAACAAGGTTAATCATTTTCGTTTGTTGCTGAAGGATGCTTCAGAACTTCGGTTTACCCTTGTTGCAATCAGAAGTATTTGAATCAACGGAATCAGTTTGCAGATGAGCAGATGCCATTCAACATGGTTCAAGGTCCCAGCGAGAGCTGTGAATCATATATCTTCGACATTCAGGGTTTATGTGTTAAACTTAATAAGGATGAAAGCATTACCAAATTATTGATCATAAGAGGGTTGAGACCAGAGATTCAGTTCCAGGTCATCATTCAGAACCCCCCAAATTTACAGGCCACAATCCAGTGTGCCAGATTAATTGAGATAGCAGCTAGAATGAATATTGAACACAAACCAAATATCTCCAGCTTGGAAGACTCTGATCTTCAGTTAAAAGAAGAAATTGAGTCATTGAAATGTCAAATATTGGCTCTCAAAGAAATCCTGGGACATCTTTCTGGTGAATATGAGTCGAAAAACTCATCTGAACATGCTCCAAGATCTTTTCTCTGTGCCAAGTGTCGCACCCCAGGTCACACATCAGAGACTTGTTGGAAGGTCACAGGTCATCAGGTCAGAAATATTAAAAACATTACATGCTTCAAATGTAAACGAGTTGGGAGTTTTGCACGTTTCTGCCGAGCATCACATAATTGTGGACAGAGAAATTTTTCTCCATCGGCACCTTTAGAAGGAAATAATGAAGATGGTAGTTATCACCAAGGTGGTGGCTATCAAAATTACCAAATTGGCGGTATTGTTGCAAAGGTTAGCTTATCTTCAATCAGATAACCACTTGATTTATCCAAATAATCTGGTCCCAATTCAAGTTTTCAATACTCCTGTGCTCTCATTAGTTGACACTGGAGCGAGCGTAAGTGCTATGTCCAAATCCTTTTTCGATAAACTTAACCATTCAAATCGACTTACCCTTCTTGCATTTGGTTACGGGCAAATAACCGCCATAAATGGAGAGACCCTAGAGTTATGTGGGGAAACTACTATAGAGATTACAGTAGACAATGAGCCAAGACAATGGAGCAGTCATTGATTTTCGACGAAATAAGCTGACCTTACATTCTGGATCTGTTGTTTTTGCAGCCACAAGAGTGACTATTCCAGCCTAGAGTAAAGCTGTAATAGATACTTTTTCCCGTAAAACTTTACCTTCCAATATGATAGGTACAGAGCACATCTGTTCTAGATAAAATGGGCTTAGTTGGGTCAAGGACGCTAGTCATGACCAAAGACTCAGGTATACCATATCAGCTAATAAATTCAACAGACAAGCCTGTCACCATGTACAAAAATACAGCCATTGCCATCGAATGTTAAGATTTCGCCTTTGAACTCGGATGAGAATCTTAACACAAGAGCTACCCAGATCAATGGTATTGGCAGAGAACAAAAGCGGTTTCAGTGACGAACTGCTGTGAATGCAATAGGCTCTTCTCATATTTCCAATCAAATTCTCAGTCAAACTTGACTAAGGATCAAAGAGGGCGCCTATGCAACCTACTGAACAGAAACAAAGATGTGTTTGCTACCAAGCCTTCTGAACTTGGGGCTGCAAAGGGGATCAAACATTCTGTCAAGTTGGAACCCAATACACCCGTGATTCGCAGTCACCCTCATAGGGCAAATCCACATGATAGGAAGGTCATTCGTGAGCAGGTTGAAGAGATGCTTGATGCAGGTATTATTATCCCAAGCGACTCAGAGTTCAGCAGTCCAGTGATACTTGTGGCTAAACCAGATGGTCAAAATACATTTTGTGTCGATTATAGAGCACTCAACAGGCACACAAAGGTCGACGTTTACCCTTTGCCACGTATAGATGAAACGCTGCAGAGTTATGGAGACATAGGAGGGACCCACTTTTCCACACTTGATCTACAGTCATGGTACTGGCAGATCCAGGTAGAAGAAGAATCAAAGGATAAAACAGCCTTTGTGACACATGAGGGAGGGAGGGAGGGAATTTGGCTTAATGTCACACTCAAGTTTGTTTCACTCATATGGTGACAGTCAGTTTGGTTGGTGGAGGAAGCCGGAGTACCCGGAGAGAACCACCGCCCTTCGGCAAGTAACTGACAAACTTTCACACATGGACCAACTTGTGACACATGACGGTTTATATCACTGGAACATGGTGCTCTATGGCCTCTGCAATGCCCCGGTCACCTTTGTACGTCTTATGAGCTCAGTGTTGAGAGGGTTGACCTGGAGATCAGGTCTTGTTTATTTAAATTGCATCGTTGTTTTCTCGAAAACGTTTGAAGACCACCTGGGTCATCTCGAAGAGGTTTTTGATAGACTGAGAGCTGCCGACTTAAAGCTGAGGCCATTAAAGTGCCGGTTTGCCCAGAAACAGGTCAAATATCTGGGGCACTTGATTTCCTCACGTGGCATAGAGGTTGACCCTGAAAAAGTCAAGGCAGTACAAGATTTCCCAACCCCCAGAACGGTTGCAGAGTTAAGATCACTGCTTGGAGTTGCAAATTATTATCGCAAGTTCATAAAAGGGTTCTCACAGATCATCTCCCCTTTGACAGATCACCAATTTGACAAAGAAAGATGTCAGATTTAGGTGGAACCCAGATTGTCAAGAAGCTTTTGAACAGATCAAAACAGCCTTGACCATTGCTCCAATATAGGCCTTCCCCGATTTCAGCCGTGGAGCTGAATTTATTATCCACACAGATGCCAGTCATTCGGCACTTGGGGCTGTATTGTCACAAGTTCAAAATGGTAAGGAAAGAAGAAATATGGCATTACAGAGAAAGAGTCTCTCGCGGTGTTCTACTCGATTAAGCGATTCGATTGCTTCATTAGACATCATCACTTCACGATCGTGACAGATCATAGTCCACTGATTTGGGTTTTCACCAAACGTTCTGCATCAAACCGAATAGCCAAATGGGCATTTGTGTTAAACCAGTGTTCCTACGACATCAAGCACATTGCTGGCAAGCAAAACATCGTTGCGGATGTCCTGAGTCGACAAGAGTATGATGAAGTTGTGAACGAAGAGGATATTCAACTAAATGTCCCACCCTACTTGGGTGCAGTGCAGATTCAGATGAAAAAATTAAAACCTTCAAAAAGATCAGTAAAAGAGAATGTGAACCCCGAAGCGGCATCACGGCCAGGCTGTCCAACTCTTGAGACTTTCAAAGAAGAGCAGATTTTGGACCAGGCCTTGACCCCATAAATTGACTATTTCCACCCAGGTAGAATCCCTGATGATATTCAAGTGGCCAAGAAACTACTGTACCAAGCAGATGATTATGAGTATACTGATGGTTTCACTACGGTTGTCGCCGATTGAAGAAATCGGGACCCCCCAGGACAAAAGCTTCATCGACAGATAGTCGTACCAAGAAACTTAGTCAGTGCAATCCTACTATAGCTCACCATGACCACTTGAATACAGGTCAGCATGGAATAGAAGCTATGACTGTCAGTAAAATGGAACTTTTACTGGCCAGAGATGCATGAAGACATCAGTAACTGGATAAAGTCTTGTAAAGTCACCAAAATGAACAAGAGCTTTCAAGAAATCAACATAGGGAAATAAAAGATATTATTAAGGGTAAATGAGACTCTAATGGAAAAGGATATATCTACAGAGATCAAGTTAATTAAACTGTTGGAACATGGGTTTTTCAGGAGCAGTTTGATAACAGTAAATAGTTAAGTGGAAAGAAAAACGTCAGAATCTTGAGACAAAACCTAAGATATACGAATAAGAGACTGTGACATTGAGAAGATCTCTGATATTCAGATACTTAAATGACACCCTGAAGAAAATGAGCTTTTTAAGCCTTTATTTCAATTGGTATTGGCGATTATTTTGATATTTTTAGCAGGACAATTTGGCTCTGTTGTATAATGTGTTTTGATATGTTTTGTGAATACCGGTAGGAAGAATACTACCGAGGTTATTTGGATTTTGTGTTGATTATTCTGAGATAAATACCATCGTTATGTGACATTTGATGATCAATAGTTTGAGTACTAAGTGAGAATACCACCGAAGATATTTCTGACAATTTGTAAAAGTGAATAGTATGATGATTTAATGATACTGAATGAATTGAATTATAGGTTGAATTATGAAGTTACTGAACATGCCTATCTTGATATTGATGATTTGTTTGATGTTGAGAATCTTGAGAAACTTAGATGAACTAGTGATGAGAAGCTCATCGGTACCAAGCACCAAAGTTCCCAATTTCACTATTTTTCGGATATCATAATTCAGATCAGAATTCAGTTTGAAAATAATAAAAATTTGAATTCTCCTAAAAAAGAGGGATCTTATACGCGTAATATGTGATACGTGCTGATAACCTTATTTCAATTATTGGATTGCACCTGTTCCTGTTATGATGCAAAGACCCTGCCTCATTGTGGGCCAGTATAGCGATAACATATATGGTGATCGGCATCAGTATATTTGGTGGTTTGTGATTTCACACATCACATTGGTCGCATTAAAAGAATAGCCTAGTCGTAAATTTTCCTGCTACGGCATCAGCAACATATGCATATTTGATGACTGTCCTAAGCATTCAATGAAATTCAAAATTAACAATGAATGTGTAAAGACCTATATTCTTGGGCACCTCCACCATAATCATCGGAAAGGACGTTGATTCTTTTCCAGGAGTTCTGGGAGGACATAAAGACATCATTTAACTGTGTGTTCACAGGAGGTGATCAACGAAAGACTATCCAATAGTGACTTTAATCATCATTGGACTATCACCTCGCTCCTTAATCGTAACCGAGGTTAACAGCTACTTGTCAGTAGGACAAGTAGCTCCCCGGAGCGGAGGTGTGTCATGAGTGGAAATTATACATGTACATGTATGTACTAATTAAATTGCTAATTTCATAATTTTGATATATGAATGCATTTACCTGTTGCGTAAAAAGAAAGTTAATAATTGGTGAAAATATTGAACTGAAATCTTGAGATACTGGACTGAAAGTTAAATGATTTAAGCTATCCTGTAACAGTTTCCAAACGCGATTGTTATTATTGCACGGTCAAATCCAGTTGAATACAATAGCCGATGATACGTTACCTCATCATTACCTCCTACATGTGTCAGAGTTGTCTGTAAAGTTGTAAAAATTGTTAGAATCTGATTTGTGAAGAAATTTTCAAAAACAGTTGGAAAAGCATTTAACTAAACTTTAACAGAAATATTGATATTCATTTTGGTATTTTAATTGGCCAAGATAGGCCTGTTTGTTCACAACTGAGTTTTCAGTACTTTGGTACAGAAACAGCAGAAAGAGGGTTAAATACGGAGTGACGGTTACATTCTCCATTACACTAGAAAGGCATAGCTGCCAATACATCTGCCGTACATTTGATAGCGAAATGTAGGACATCCATATTACACTCCATCAGTACATTGGTGACAGTCAGTCAAAGTCAGTGCCTATGATGACAGCACTTTCAGAGCTGAACAATGGCAGTGGAGAATGTATCTGGAACTTTTGCACGCAAACCAAGAAAATTAATAAAATATAGTCCCAGGCGAGATATAAAACTGAACAAAGCCTAGAATCATCGCCTTTTCTTTACTACAAAACGGACTGGATGTATCGCTTGTTTCATCACTGATCATTGTGCTCGCCTTGTGCTAACATGTGAACCTGTTCATAAAACCTGAACTATTTGGAACTGTTCATTCATAACGGAATAATTATAGTGTGGTTTAAAAAGCAGTCTTGGAGAAATGTAAGTAATTAGTAATAGATTTTATTTTTAATAATTAAGAATGTAATTTCTGTTGAAGTTATACACCTTGGTTATTGGCTGAATTGTGTGGGGGACTGCGGGCTGTACGGCTGTATTATGAGTTTTACCACTAAGAATTATTGGGGGATATTGTCTGTTTATTGAATGGTTAACAAAGTCAGTCAATGCAGCCCAGGCAATCCCAACACATGCTGTAAACAAGGAAAATGCCCTTTGTTTTTGTTGCTGTTCAACTTGAATTTGTCATGGCAGTGCGTTTAATTTTCAGTTAATGAGTTACTGTAATCTGGTTGTTTAAAATTATTTGTCCCAGGCCCAACCGTATCATCGGTCAATTCATATTATCGTCAAAAGGACACACATAAATGACCAAATTATCGACTGATTGTCGAGCTGCTTCCCCACATTAAGTTTCAGAAGATACTCTCCAAAATTCGGCGTATGTCATATATTCAGGTAACCATAGCAGATTAGTCTCCTTTCACCAAAGCCAACACATATTTGAACCAGGGTTGCAGCTAAAATAGTGACACATTGCCAAGTCAATCATTTGCAATTATGGAGTGTTGTTTGATAAATGAATGTCATAATGTTTGTTGCATGATCAGTAAACAAGTTGCATGCTTTTTTCACAAATGTACCTATGCATGATATATGAAATTGATTCTATATAAACAAAATCATCTATTTGAAAATCATTGTTGTGTCTATTCCTGTGTTGAGTTGTTGAGCGCATGTGTACGTAAGCGTCCTGAGATCCGACGCTCAACAGACAGCCGTTGTCCAGAGAATTTCGTATCCACAGAGTTACACGGTGTCAAAGGGTCATTATAGTTCCAAGTTCTGTGCGCATCAATTCCGGTCTCTGCTCTACCAAAATTGCCCTGTTTATTGGCTTCCCAGCTCAAAGAAGTGGCCATTTGATCCCTGACCTTGAAGGGTGTCTGTTATACGGCACAAGCTAAAAGCAAGCTTATAACAAAGGCTTCTAGGTCGTGTTCACTCTGTACTGACATTGACCTATTTTAACGGTCATAGAGGTCAAAATTTGAATAGCAGCGAGAACATTACATCTAATGGGCGAATAGAGCCTTGATATTTTGCACAATGCTGTTTTATGGGAGCTTCTAGGTGAAGTTCACACAGGAATTACTTTGACCTATTTTCAAAGGTCACATGTGAATCATTCTGAATGTAATATCTCAGAACAGAGGGAACTGGAGACTGAATATTTGGTGCAATGCTGCCTTATGAGTGAATGAGTGAGTGAGTGAATATGATTTAACGTCGCTTTCAACTATATTTCAGTCATATCACCACGTTGGGTCCTATTCCTTTTCACACCCGGGAACAATGCTGCCTTATGAAGGCTCTCATACTGTCCTTGACCTATTTTCAAAGGTTACAGAAAGTGAAAATGTAAATAGCAATCATATTTGCTTTTGAGCACAATAGGCCTATCTGACGGACCACTCGATCAAGATGTAATATATCCTCATGAATAATATTTGGACAACTCTACACTCTTGAGCTAAAGAATTGTTATGATGCCCTTTCAGACAGACTGCCTGGTGGGGACCTGCTAGCAACTCCGCTTGTTCTCTCTGTGAACAGATAATGCCTAGACAACTGGATACAACCTTTGAGATGGACGAACAGCATTTCCATAGTCTAGCTCCTCCCACTTGTATGGCAGGGGTGAGAAGATGTTTTCACATCAAAATTGACAATTCTGTTATTCTAGAATTCGAGTGAGTAAGTGATTATGATTTAACTTCACTTTCGACTATATTTTTATATGCCCGCCCAAAAGTGGACGCATCATGTGTCCACATGTTCGATCTATATCTGGGACAGTTTTCTATCTATAGTTTCGGACTGGATGTGTCGCGTACCAAAATGGAGATCGAGGTCAAAGGTCACGGAACCATTCATGTCCGGTCCATATCCGTGACCGTTTTCTATCCACAGTTGCATTTTTTTGGAGAGTGGGTACATTAGATGGAGATGGAGACGATGTGTCACATACCAAAGTTGAGGCCAAGCTCAAAGATCACTGTGGCCTAAAAATTGGGAAATCATTGACAGTTTTCTATCTACAGTTCCAATTTTTGGTGAGTGGATACCCTAGTGGGGGACGATATGTAGGTCAACAATTCTTGTGGCCTAAAAATCCGGAAATTGTTGAAAATTTCAAATTTTTTGTGCGTGGAGTCAACACACTGCCAAAAATACCCTACTTATTTAAGATAATGCCCTCAAATTTTCTTGAAATAGATTTTTTTTTCTTGCTTAAGTAAAATTTGGAGTGGGTAAGTATTTTTTACTTAAACAAGAAAAAATTAAGAGCTTTTCTTTAAAAAAATCTTATTTTAAGAATTTTTTTTAATTTGTTCTTGTTTAAGTAAAATATACTTACCCACTCCAAATATTACTTAAACAAGAAAAAAAATCTAAAAAATTTTCTTAAAATTTAACTTATTTTGAGTAAAATTATCTTATTTCAAGAAGATTTTAGGGCATTATCTTAAATAAGTAGGGTATTTTTGGCAGTGTACCCCTATTGACTCCACATGCCGCATACCAAAAATTAAGTCACGGTCAAAGGTCAATTTGACCCAAAAATCAGGAAATCATTAAAAATAACTTTTTTGTGTCCGTAGATATACATGTATTGGTACCAATCCATACCTTGGAACTGGAGATATCGCACTGACAACAAATGAGTATGGATGGATAGACGGATGTGTCGCATAACAAAAATTAGGTCAAGTTCACGGTGACCTCAAAACCCTGAAATTGTAAAAAAAATCATGATTTTCCGTTTCTGTCGAGGTCACCGTGACCCCAAAATCAGCTCCCTACTGAAAATCAGACGAAAATTAATTTCAGTGAAATTTGGTGAAAAGTCCAAATATTGAATTCTTTAAGTACTTTCATCAAATTTCAGTGAAATACCAGTGAAATCTGCCAGTTTAATCTCACCAAAATTTCGGTGAAATCGGTCACTTCAATTTCACTACACATCTCACCGAAATACATGGAACAACATAAACAGAAAAAGTAATACATGTAAACACATGGATTTTATAAATCTCCGTGCTGCAGCAGCTTTATTTATCATATTTATGGCATGTCTTTGTACAGCTGTATTCCAGTGAATACAAATTCTATTTTATCGACCAGGGGTTCAACTGTTCTACCAGCCTGAGAGAAAAATTTGACCATTGGCTTTACAGCGCTCTACGCCATGTGCTATGTACCCTTACCGAATTGAGATATACCTATGATATACCAAATGTGACTGTGTACTCAAAGTGTACTTTTCCAGGACTTTGAAAGTACCTAAATTGTATTTGATATTTCTTTCCTATAAAAATAATAATCATAATGTACCTTTTATGTACCCAAAGTAAAATAATTAATGTCAATGATACCCAATATGTACCCGTTCAAACATGAGAATATAAAAACAAAGATATTGTACCTTAAACATACCCATGGAAAATCATTTGATTCAGAGTTTTGGTACCTAAATGGTACCTCATATACAAATAATAATCATCATGTACCTTTCATGTACCCAGAGTAAAATAATGTCCAGTTATGCCCAATATTGTAACGATCACACACTCTGGCCACCATATAATGTAATTGAAATACACTATTAGTGATGCTCAGAACATGTACCGGTCAGGATAGCGGTTAATTATACACTTCTCGAACATCTCGGTACTTCTTGGTACATCTCGGTACTTCACAGTACGATACTTCGATATAACGTCTAGGATTCTGTCACCACAGATATAGAGAGATATCTGAACTCGTAGGATAGGATAGGTTGAACTTAAACTGCATAGATGAAGTTAACACTGTGTTCAAGTTTCAACATAATAAAGGTATGGTTTTATTCGCCATAGAAAACACAAGATGTATATTGTATAACGTGACGTGGTGTGATGAAACTTGACTCAAACACTCGCATTAAACTGATCACGTAACCTCTGTGTATACATGTAATATATAACACATGAACTCTCATGGATGGGTTATGGGTAGTTATGCGTGGTTACAGGTCACTCATCATCTCTGTATACACTTCAGAATAACACCACTTCAGTGTAAATAACCTGTAACAGCATACAGGTGTTATGGGTTTATCACTGTAATATACCCCGTAACTGCTTACGGGTATTACGGGTTTGTTATGGGTATACTTCCTCACTAGGTTTGCTTGTAACACAGGTACAACATCAGAGTAATACCCCGTAACTTCTTACGGGTATTACGGGTTATAGACTTGTTATGGATTCTGGGTTCATTCATCTATAAGCACTCAAAACATCAGTTGCACACATCCGTACCACCCCGTAACTTCTTACGGGTATTACGGGTTAGGATTATTCATCGCTAATAGTCATCATAGGACAGATACATCTGTAACACCCCGTAACTCTTACGGGTTTCTTACGGGGGTTACGGGTTTCTTACGGGTTATGGGTTTGTTACGGGTTATGGGTTTTTATGGCTCCTCTCTAAAATGTATGGGACATCTGTGTGGTGGGGTAAGGCTTCTTTATTTGTCACTCAGTGCCATATCATCAGTGTAAGAACCCATATTGTACCTTATTGGCAGGTCTTCTCAGTGAGAAAGCTTAGAGCAATCTGACTTCTGATCCTCTCGTCGACGTATTTATATCTTCCCGCTCGTGCAGTGATTCGATAGCGCGCCCCCTATCGGGAACCTCCCAAATTACCAAAACACTGTACAGCCACCCATAAGAGTTCACTCTACGGCTTATTAAACATTTCACAGTCATTAATTCCAAGAGAATAAATAACTATTATGCCTCTGAGAATAATCAGATCGTTAGTTATCACTAACAGCGACAATAAATAGTTATAGCAAGATACGAATCTGTCGAGATGTGTCATCATGAAACAACATGGCGGACATCGTCCAGAACTTATTGGCAAAGATGCATAAAAATAGCTATAACTCCATAAAAGAATTATGTCATCACCTGTCAGCAAATGCTAATGATCTGTACCAAACACTGATACAAACCATCAAGAAAACAGCTGTTAAAATTACTCTGAATTGATCAGGTGAGCGTTTTACAGGCATAAGCGAAAATTAGGCCATCGATAACACATTTACATGTTAGGCTTTTGCACTGGAAAAACGATCTCAATACAACTATCAATAGAACAAAACTGTACAGCCTAGGCTGGTCGTCTCACTACCCTCTGCTTAATTGTCAGCCTTCCACGGCGACAATAACCCACAAAAACAACAAATCTAGAACTTCGAAACAGCAGAAAGTTACATTACTCTTATCATTTCAGCAAAAATATATATACATGTACATTACTCACTTACTGTCAAAATAATACCGTTTATATAGAATTCTGTGCGGAGTAGGTTCTCGCCAAATAACATTTCAGGTTAACCCAGAATTATATACGGATTACGGGTAAGTATTTCGAGTAGATGTATCACAGCATACAAGAGAATATTACCATTATCAAGGAGTATGGATAATGTTCCACCATAATGGTTTAACCTTAGCAGTCATTTTACATAGAACTATATTCAGTGGTGGTCACACAGACATGTCAGACAGAAATACGACCTTGTTAGTGATAATTTGACTAAAACATCTACTGTACTTTAATCAACATAAATGGTTCTGATGCGGAGATAACTCTCGCCAAATAACATTTTAGGTTAATTCAGAACCATAGAATCTAACTATTAAGTTTAGATATGTGTTTACTTTATCACCAAAGATAGATAGAATATAAAAATAACATTTATTTTACTGTTCTCTGTTGTCAGGTCGACTCCTTTTTGAGGGTACGGGTTCAGAACCTCCTGGTCTACCATGATGCCTCTGTCTCTTCCGTATGTCAGCCATCTTCTGGACTTCAGATGATCCGAACCTCTTTTCGGGATTTTGAAAGTGCGAGGCTGGTCTGCAGTTTCCGTAGTGACATTCTTCTCTGGAAGGTTTGTCTCTTCTGGGTTGGAGGGCTTCTTGGGAACTGTAGGCTCGTCAAGGTGTAGAACCTTTTTCATCAGTCCAGTCACCTGGCCATCTCGTTGTCGCCCCTCAAGAAAACCATTCACTCTTGACATGAGGTTTTGGAGGTTTTGCGATTGATTCTTCATCGCCTCAACAAGGGTTGCCTGGCTATCAAAACATCCTTGGAATAAGGGACGCATAACATTCCCCTGTGCAGTGAGGCTTTCTTCCAGCTTTGTCGCTGACGTTGTAATGGTGGACGCACCCCTGGTCATACGACTCACATCTGCCTTGAACCCTGACAATGTTGTGGTGAGTCCTTCCAAACACTCATTCAGGACACTATCGCGAGTGTTCATGGCAGACATCTGGGCAGTCAGCTCACCCAGATGACTATTAGTTATCATCAGTTGGTTAGCCAACGGCCTCAGGTCCTGCTCCGGGGGAAGTGGTTGCTTTCGAGCAGCGACGATGATTGCACTGGTGATAGAATCGACGGTACTCCTAACCGTACTCTCAATGAACTGCCCGATCACAGAAATTGGTATTGACGCCTCTGAACTGGCAGGTGGGACCATTCCAATGGAAGGTTGGTGACTTGGGAGGTGGTTGATAGACTCAGGTGTCACTAGAGGAGAAACTGGCACAGTGAGATCTTCTATTTCCTCTGCAGTAGCATGTAATTCCACCAATGCCTCATCTGCTTCTTCATTTCGACATACAGGTAGGGCAACATCATCAACGACAAAAACATCAGAGGTGTGCTCTGGCGATTCAGGTTGATTTTCTGAACCATGGGGTTCTTCTTCACCGATAATAACACAGGGAGATGGCTCCTCAACCATGGCACTCTTGACTTGTTCAAAGAGGTCAGGATTCCCCTCCATTAATGCCATCACTGCCTTCAGTGTCTCATTTTGGGGTAAGGCCGTTATTGCAAGGGGAACGTGTGGAGTTGAACTGGCAGATGCAATTCTCTGGGGAACACGTGGTGTGGAGTTTCCGGAGGAGACACTTCTCTCAGCAGAATGCTCTCTTCTGCTTCTCTCATCATAGAATTTGAGGGCTTCATCAGAGGAAACAACAGTGGCGTCGGCCTTCTTTACTGAATAGACTTCAAGACTGCCCCAAATGGAAGAGCTGACATCTGCGGTTGGGTGCTTCTCAGTAATGTGTTTCTTCATTTCATCAGGTTTATTCGATCGCTTCCCACAGAGTCTGCATCCAAATGGAACCTTCTCAGTTGTGAGGTGTTCTAGTACCTGGTGGCGAGTCATCATAGCCCTGTCCCCTCTGTAGTCACATGTCTTACACTGGTACACAGGACTTCTCTTAGCCCGGGCCTTCGTCGCCTTTTCTGACATCTCGGAATTCTGTAATACATGTGAAAAATTCACAGACTTTAGAATGGGACCCTCGTAACAGTTGACACAAATGACAGTATAATAAACAGGCTTCAGGATTGAGATATGACAGTGAGTGACACAGTAAAGGGACAGGGCTGTAACGTGTGGTAGGGAGTATGAATTAGGACTCGTCTGATTCATCTCTATCGCTATCACAAACTGGATCAATCAGCTTTGGTAACCCTTCCTTTTTGGCTTTCTCTACAGCCTTCTGGGCCCACTTGTACCTCAAATCACCCCGGTATGGCTTCAGTTTATTATGGTGAACTAATCGCTTAGTTCCTTTCGCATCAAACTGTATTACGTAATCGAGGTCATTAACTCGAAACGTCACGATATAGGGTCCTCCGTAAGGACTCTGGAGCTTAACGCTCTGCCCCTTCTTTCGCATCTCGTGGAGATACCACACGTAATCTCCAGGCTGATATTGGTGTAACATCCCTTTAGCGTCATAGGATTTCTTCTGTCGCTTCACTGCGATCTTTAAATGCTTGCGAGCAAGGTCATGCGCATGCTGCATTTTGTCTCGTAGCTGGTCAACGTATTCGCCATATGACGTGATCTCACCATTATCAGAATCACCACTGCCAAATACCACTTCTGCTGGAAGTCTCACCTCACGGCCTAACATCAACAAGTTGGGGGTCAGCCCAGTACTTTCATGTGGAGTCGCTCTGTAAGCAGCAGCGAGGCATCCCAAATGAAGGTCCCACTCTCGTTGTTGGCCTCTTAGGTAAGCTCGAATCATCCTCACCAAGGTTCGGTTGAAACGCTCAACTTTCCCATTACACTGTGGATGTCGGGCAGATGTCCGAGTTTTCCGTATTTCGAGTAAACGGCAAAGCTCGACAAAAAATACACTTCGATAATTAGAACCCTGGTCACTATGTAAATCTAGTGGACATCCAAATCGGCTGATAACTTCATCCAAAATCTTCTGTGCGCACGTAACAGCAGTCTGATCTGGTATGGGAAATATCTCGACCCAATTCGTGAAGTAATCAGTCACCACGAGTATAAACCTATTCCCACGCGGCGTCTTAGGGAAGGGTCCGAGAACATCCGTCGAAAGTCTGTCAAGCGGTGCTCCGACTCGCATGTCCCCAAGAGGAGCTCTAGGGGTATGGGTAGGCATCTTGTTCGCTGCACACGAATCACATCGGCTCACCCAGTTATTTACATCTTCACGGATACCCCACCAATAGAACCTCTGCAGCGCTTTCTCTCTGGTCTTCTTTCGACCTAAATGCCCAGCAAGAATGCTGTTATGCATCTGCCACAATACATGGTCTCTCAAACTCAAAGGTACTAGAAATTGCCAATGTGACCCACTCAAATTTTTACGGACAAATCTCCGGAATAAGACCCCATCTTTGACATCTAAATTGTCCCAGCAATTCCAGTAATGCCTAGTGGCTGCACTCGACGCACAAACTTCAGATCCATAGGGTCGTCTTCCTCTTTCGAACCATCTCAAAATAGGCCCTATATTTGGGTCATCTAGTTGCTTCTTGCGTAACGTGGACATGGCATACCCTTGTATCCATGGAGTCTCGGCCACTCTACCACACACATCTCGAGTGTTACACCCTCTGCTTAGGCTGAAGTATCTACTGACTTCATCGCGACACGTAAGCCAGAGTGTCCACACTAACCCCAGGAGTCGTCTGAAAAAGGATTTTGTCTTGTATTCCGCATCTACTTTGTTTACCTTAGAAACGTCATGTTTAGGAAAGATACCTCGATTTCCCAAATCATCGTTCTCGCTAAGGTCTTCTAAAGTGATGATACTCAGGAATAACATCACCATCTTCATAACGTACTCAAACACACGTTTGCACATCTTCACACAAGAACTGTAACATCAGTGGCAACTCTCCTCACTTTGTCTACAGTTTCTGCCTTAGTCTTTTCCACTAATGAAGATTGCATCTCTACGGCTCTCTTCTGGCACCGCGTACATGGACCACACTTCAGAGATCTGTCCTGCTCCGAATCTAGGCACTCACAGTCTCTTGGGTTCGGGCATCGGGACATCGCGTCAGCATTCCCATGACGTTTACCAGGCCGGTACTCAATTTCAAAATCGAATGCTGAAAGGATCTCTATCCATCGAGCAATCCGATTTTTTGGCTCCTTTAAACTGAACAACCGTCGCAATGCTTGATGGTCTGTTCTCACCAAAAATCTCTGACCCAACAGATAGTGCTTAAAATACTCCGTGAAGTATTTTACCGCAAGCAATTCTCTGTCAGTAACACAATAGTTCTTCTCAGCCTTATTCAGTGTACGACTCGCATAGGCTATGACACGTTCTTTTCCGTCTTGTACCTGAGATAGAACTGCCCCTATGGACACATCACAGGCATCAGTATCCAGTATGAATTTACAATCATCTCGTGGATATGCCATAATATCCGGACTCGTCAAGGCTTCTTTGATTCCGTCGAATGCCTTCTGACAGTCTTCCGTCCATCTAAATGGCTGGTTCTTCTTTGTTAACTCAGTAAGAGGTTGAACCATAAGGGAGAAATTACGCACAACACGTCTATAGTAATTTCCCATCCCTAATATAGCTCGTACTTCTGTCACGTCCTTAGGAACAGGCCAATTCAGAATTTTCAACACATTATCGGGGTTCGGTAATATGCCGTGTTCTGAAATGACGTGACCCAGAAACGTTACTTCTTTCTTCAAGAGGTGGCACTTCACAGGTTTTAGCTTCAACCTAGCCTCTCGTATTCTCTGAAGAACTTCTTTCAATCTTTCTGTGTGCTCATGGAAAGATCGACCATACACCACCACATCATCAAGGTAAATAAGACATTTGACCCACTGTAAACCACTGAGGGCTAATTCCATGACACGTTGGAAGCAAGCTGGTGAATTTGAGAGCCCGAATGGCATGGTCGTGTACTCGAACAGACCAAATTTTGTGCAGAACGCGGTCTTAGGAATATCTTCTTTCCGTATTGGCACCTGATTATATGCCGAAGTGAGGTCGAGAGTGGAAAACCATCTCGAACCTTCTAAAGCATCTAAACAGTCCTGACGCATCTTTACGAGTTACCGAATTCACCAGGCGATAATCAACGCATGGTCTGACTGACCCACATTTCTTCTTCACTAGCACTATCGGAGAAGCCCATGGAGAAGTTGAAGGTCTCACACTTCCTTGCTTCACTAACTTCTCAAGTGCTTTCCGATCTTCACCCGCAAATGCTAGAGGCAGTCGTCTGGGTGGCTGCTTAATCGGTTTAGCATCTCCAGTGTCAATAACATGCTCAGTGAGATCTGTTAGTCCCAAATCAGTATCATCTTTAGAAAACACATCTTGAAACTCCGTCAAGATCTTTCCCATAACCTCAGATTCGTCTGACTTCAGGCCCTTCACTGTCTCATTGTAAAGCTCAGTAAGATGGGGCGGAATACAGAATGAGTCAGCTCTCTCATTATCGCCGGTATTCACACCCTTAGTCATCTGTCTGGTTACTTCAGGCTTTGCAACATAGTCACGGGACATCGAAAGTCTTCGAATACAATTATAGTCATCTCCGGCCATCTCATCTTCGATATCAACTAGCACTTGAATATCGGAATTCGATACACTCTCAGCATACCCCACACAGGTATCCTGATTTATCGACTTTGCCTCGGAGAAAGGATTCAACAAACGCACTTTCACAGTGACATTATTACCAACGTCAACAACACTGGAGCACAAAACAAGATTAGTCTTCTCAGCAAAATGGGGAAATGGTTCTATAACCATATCTCCATCATTATCATTCTCGCTTCTGTCAATAAGGACATCTATGACGGCTTCACTCATTCCCGGAATGATGTAATGATCTGCAGCACGCACTTTCCTCACCCTAGGTGGAGGAATCTGCTCTAATGGAATTTCGACATTATCCAAGATCATGTATCCCTCACTCAGTAAGAGATCGGCCGCACCACCCGACCTCTTCTGCAGAATATCGGTCCCCAATAGCACGTCATCTTCGATATCGGCTACAGCGAGTTCTTCGTCTAATCGAAGTGACCCTAAAAACATCTCGAAAATGCCCATACCCTTATGATCAAGACTTCTACCGTTTGCGCAAACAAACGTTTTAGACCCAGCATCATTTAGTTTGGGACGTCTGTCCTGTGGTATTTTCGAGAAAACACCATCAGAAACTATAGTCTTCGTCGCTCCAGTGTCTACTGTATATGTCACATTTACACCCTGTAATGTGCCCTTAACATAAACACCTTCAGACTTCGGCCTTTGTCGTCTCAATATCTCATGACCAGTGATTTGATCATACGGATTCGTCATTTTCATAGATGTCACATCAGATAGGCCTTCATCTCGCGGGATCGACTCCCGGCCTAATGGACCGGCCCCTGGCAGTTTGGTGAAACAGACTTCTCACCAGTGGTATGCCCAGGCACTACAGAAACTGGCTCATATCTTCGATTCATCTGAGCTCTAGGTACGAACGGTTTCGCGGAAACCTGTAATTGACCAGACAACTGGTACATACAGTCGCGAATAAAATGATCACCCCCACATCGGTAACATCCAGTGAAAGCTGCATGGTTACGAGTCATCCCTGTACCTTGACCAGACACATTCAAGGGTTTTGACATGGTTTGACGTGGAACATTCCGTCTTGGTGGTCCACTACCACTGGAATTCTCCAATTTTCCCATACGTTGATCCAGAGATCCCATCAGCTGACTCATCTCTTGCCTGAACTTTTGTATCTCGGTCACGCATTTGTTCACATCAGCAGGTTTCGTCATATTTTCCTTCGGGGAATCATCAGATTTTGATTTAATCATGACGTCCTCAGATATATCACCCTTAGATCTAGTCTGTATACTGGACCGTACACTGTCATCAGGTATATCCATGCAATCGTCATCTCCGCATTTTACCTTACGGGCAGTTTTACGGCTTCTTGGATTATTTCCACCGCTCTCTTGAGAACATCTATGTTTAGCCTCCATAAAACATACTACTTCAACAACAGCGTCATCAATCGTTTCCGGTTCTTTAATGTATTCCACCTGGAATCGTGCCTTCTCATCGGTAAGACCATCAAGAAACCGTCTCAGTAAGTCCTCACATCGTGTTTCTCGATCACGGTTCGAATGCGCTTTATCATAAAGCCGTTTTAACTCAGAGGCGTAATCCTCTACAGATTCACCCGACTTCTGATTACGATTACTAAATTTAGCACCGTAAGCCTTCGAAGTTTCCACTTTACGGAATCTATGATCAAGTTCGTCTACTAACTGACTAAAATCAGCTCTAACATCTCTAGACAACTGACCATACACAAATTCGCCAGCTTTACCCTGTAATCTAGGGAGTAACTCGTCTAATTTCTCCCTAGTTGACCATTTTCTAAGACGAGCGACATCAACAAACCGATTATACCAAACTTCCCATCTTTCCTGCCCAGTAAATGGAGGAAGCTTGGCATAATGGTGTCCACTCCGAGCCCTTGTGCTACTTCTTGCACTTAAACGGCTAGATTCATCACCGGTCTCATCATCATAACTATCATCGTCATGACGATCAGAAACCCTCGGAGTAGATCTGATAGGATGGGGATCAGAAGCTTGATCTATTCTAGTGCCCTTGTGTTCAGTTAACCCTTTAACTTGTTGAACGACATCACCCATAACACTACTCAGCGCCCCATTAAAGTCTTTCATTACCCCACGCATAGCCTCGGTTACTGCTTCAGCAACTTCTTTTCTTACATCAGACACATACACATCATGCTTAGAAGTAATACCCTCTGAGTGATCTGCTGATGGCCTCTCTAATGGAGTATCCATATCTATGAATTTCGCACCATTTAGATCATCTTCCTCAGTAGCATCTACATCACTAGCACTCATATTGTCTTCTAGTAATGTTTTCTCGTGTCGTCTTACAGCAGTACGTCTACCTCGGTGTAGCATTTTGACATTCACGTCTTCCATCTTGTCCAAGATAGGTATATACATGTAACGTCAGCAATATCAGACTTCTAGTTTTGTCTCAATAAATTCATCCACATCAAATGATGAATCAAAGCTAGGCAATGAGTTCGTCTCTCTGGATTCTCCGATTCTCATTAAACGGTGAATCCCACTTCTTAACACCAGAAAATGTAACGATCACACACTCTGGCCACCATATAATGTAATTGAAATACACTATTAGTGATGCTCAGAACATGTACCGGTCAGGATAGCGGTTAATTATACACTTCTCGAACATCTCGGTACTTCTTGGTACATCTCGGTACTTCACAGTACGATACTTCGATATAACGTCTAGGATTCTGACACCACAGATATAGAGAGATATCTGAACTCGTAGGATAGGATAGGTTGAACTTAAACTGCATAGATGAAGTTAACACTGTGTTCAAGTTTCAACATAATAAAGGTATGGTTTTATTCGCCATAGAAAACACAAGATGTATATTGTATAACGTGACGTGGTGTGATGAAACTTGACTCAAACACTCGCATTAAACTGATCACGTAACCTCTGTGTATACATGTAATATATAACACATGAACTCTCATGGATGGGTTATGGGTAGTTATGGGTGGTTACAGGTCACTCATCATCTCTGTATACACTTCAGAATAACACCACTTCAGTGTAAATAACCTGTAACAGCATACAGGTGTTATGGGTTTATCACTGTAATATACCCCGTAATTGCTTACGGGTATTACGGGTTTGTTATGGGTATACTTCCTCACTAGGTTTGCTTGTAACACAGGTACAACATCAGAGTAATACCCCGTAACTTCTTACGGGTATTACGGGTTATAGACTTGTTATGGATTCTGGGTTCATTCATCTATAAGCACTCAAAACATCAGTTGCACACATCCGTACCACCCCGTAACTTCTTACGGGTATTACGGGTTAGGATTATTCATCGCTAATAGTCATCATAGGACAGATACATCTGTAACACCCCGTAACTCTTACGGGTTTCTTACGGGGGTTACGGGTTTCTTACGGGTTATGGGTTTGTTACGGGTTATGGGTTTTTATGGCTCCTCTCTAAAATGTATGGGACATCTGTGTGGTGGGGTAAGGCTTCTTTATTTGTCACTCAGTGCCAGATCTTCTCAGTGAGAAAGCTTAGAGCAATCTGACTTCTGATCCTCTCGTCGACGTATTTATATCTTCCCGCTCGTGCAGTGATTCGATAGCGCGCCCCCTATCGGGAACCTCCCAAATTACCAAAACACTGTACAGCCACCCATAAATTAAACATTTCACAGTCATTAATTCCAAGAGAATAAATAACTATTATGCCTCTGAGAATAATCAGATCGTTAGTTATCACTAACAGCGACAATAAATAGTTATAGCAAGTGAAACGTTTTTACTTCTATAACGTGGGATAATGGATGTTTCAGATCCACAGAGTGCGCAGGGTCCCCAAGACAAACTGTCAGGCTACTGGGAACGCACTCGGGCACTGATCCTGGCCAACGAGGGAGTTCGATTCAACCTGTCACCTTGTCTGGATCAAGGAGGTTGGAAAGGAAGACCTGTAATGACAACCAAAGCAAATTAATGCAATACTGACATATAATTCTTTGAGCAGGTATACAGGATTCAAACCAAAGAAGATCCCTACTCTATGAATTATCTGTACTCTTATAGTTATCATTAACCGAAGTTCAATAGAAAATATATACAAAATATATATAGCCCTAGCTATAACGCGAGCAGGCCTGGTCACAGCCACAGTCTGGTCACGACCGGTTCTCTTGTGGATGGGTCCAGCTCCTATCTTCCTTCCCCAGGGCTTTGCAGTAGGATCCAGCGTCTATCGTCCTTCCCCAGATATACGTGGTAAGGTCCAGCGTCCAGCTTCCTTCCCCAGGTCTTCGTTCACTCCCGTATGGATGAACACTGCGTCGTGTCTCGTCTTACACGACTAGGCCCCTCCGTGGTTATGTCCGACGTGTGTCTTCCTTCCCCCGGTCTTCCTCCCTCGGGTGGTATGGACTTCTCGTCGTCGTCGTGTCTCGTCTTACACGACTAAGCCCCTCCAAGCGTTGATAACCGTCAATGGATGCGGACAGCCTGGGCACGACAGTACTATCACAGTACAAAGGCTTCTACGGCACCGGCCCGTCTCTCTGTAACACCGCAGGACTATTCAACTGCACGGCTCACCACAGCAGCAGACGGCACTCCTCGTAGGAATACACCCCCAGGCTTCAGCGACCCCGCACACGGCGACTCACTCCGCGGCCCGGCTCCAAGGATGAATCATCAAGGCTAGAGTTCACGGCTACACGGTCCACATAGGATCGGACATCAATAACACACGGTGGATAGGCAGGCACCTGGTCTAGTAACCCTCTCCCTATACTACTGTATGGGCATTGGAATCGGCACCCTCCTTCTATACTACTGTATGGTCAACTAGTATAGGAACCCTCCTTCTATACTACTGTATGGTCAGTTGACCCTTGAACCCTCTCTCTATACTACTGCAGGGTCTTCCGCAATAGATGGGCATCAGGTCAAGGATTCCCCCTCTATATACTACTGTATGAGACAGTAGTAATCTATCATTGGCCGTGAATTACTCAATATATGTACAGGGTGGTGAGAGACTGTATGCTTATGGGGCCGTGAATGGATAATCGTTTATCGTACGATTTACTGGGTATATGTATATTTATCAAGCTATAGGCTCGAACCTATAGCTTGTGGGTGCTAGCGTGAATGTATTTCAACCCGTGGGTTGTGGTTTAAGTACATGTGTGCATGAATAATTGTTTATGTAGGAACTGTGTATGATATGGTTTAGCTATATCCTCTTCACAGGGACTCGCATCCCTTACCGGATACAGCTTAATAGATACACTAACCACAGCGCAATCTTTGAACAACTGTGCGATACGGTTGAAAGCAAAGAGAGATGCGGCTAATATATGGCCATGCTATCGACTCTAACGCCGTTAGTTAATTCCCAGAGCTGAGCCCGTACTAGCGTACGGTAGAGATAAGAATAACCATTGGCGATAATTGTCTATACTCTTAACTTCCAGCGCAATATCCGTTCAACTGTGCGATACGGTTGAAGGCGGATAGAGATCGAAGCAGAGTAAACACAGCCCGGACATGTGAATGTAAGTATGTGTAAATGTATGCAATGATGATGCTATAATATTCGGCGGCCTGGTCCCGGCCCGGCGGCACAAATTCGGCGGCGGCCTTCTCCAATTCGGCGGCGGACTTTCTCCGGCCCGGCAAT
This sequence comes from Hanleya hanleyi, assembly GCA_036873755.1. Classification (NCBI taxonomy): domain Eukaryota; kingdom Metazoa; phylum Mollusca; class Polyplacophora; order Lepidopleurida; family Hanleyidae; genus Hanleya; species Hanleya hanleyi. The sequence goes on along the minus strand of JAVTVY010047572.1, from coordinate 139,714 downwards.
GTATTGGATTTCTTCTCCCCAATAGATTTGGCGTGTGCTCTCACCTCGATGTTTCTGCTGGTCTGCCTCGTTTCAGCGGGAGTCCGGCTTATATAGGGCTACCGCTCTTCTGCGGATAAAGGCAGAAACACGTCGTCGAAGATGACAGCGCCCTCTTTATTGTCACTTACACCACTTCCCGATCAGTTTATCTGGACTTCGCTGGATAAATATGGCTATGGAGGAACAAACCATAATTCATAACGGACGTAACTGGTAAATCTCAGCTTCCAACTCCCTCTAGTTAATTCATACGACGACCGCAAAGTTCACTGTCCCTAATCTGCATATTCACTGAAACCGACTTCCGGATTCCTGACTGACGTCATCTACAGCGAAGCAAGTAGCTCACCAGGGTCCCTTTCTCCGTCCCGACTGATCGTTTGAGATAACTTCACCCGGATTTCGAGGCATTGTCTGTCTCTCGGATTATTATAGTTCATTCTAGGAAAATTACAGCGTTGAATTCCACCAGGTAAGTGAACCGCACACATAAACACAATGTAACTTTCGATTTCACATAGTCACGTATCATTCGGAAGCTGTGATTTATTAAAGTCACCCTGCACTTTCGTTACACTACCCCCGCCTTCGAAGATCATGACGCCCTCGTCATGGCTCTCGTCACGCTACCAGCAGCACGGGTGTGCAGAACAGAACATATGTACAACGTATATACAACAGAATTACAGGACGACGGTCCTCTTGACTTCCTGGTCAAGTCGTCGTCACCTGCAATGGACATCAGGTCCACAGCAGGCCACAGCTGTCTCTTGCTGGAGTCATGCATCATGCATCTGAGGCAGTAAAGCCTCGGGATCGGCCAGTCTGTGTTTGTCGCCCACCAGAATACCTGCAGGTCGTCCATGCACCACAGGTCATTCCTCGACGATCACGGTCATCAACCGTATTTCCATATGGTCGTGCACCTCCTGTCAACTTGCAGGCTAAAACGTAGTCATTAAAGCTCCCCCAATGAGTCGTTCGTGGAGGGCTCCACGTCTCCGGCAAGGCCATCTGCTCTTCCGAAAGAGGCGACTCGACTTCAATAGGGGGATCCGGCGGTAATCCGACCTCGTAATCTGCCAATCTTGGAGGACGCCGGATTCTCCGTCCACTTCTCGTCTGCCGAGGTGCTGGAGATCTCACTGCGGTTGGATGCTCCACCGGATATGGAAAGACTGCCGCGGGCTCCGAGTCGTTCTCCAATTCGACATCACCATCCTTCTCCGCAGACTCCGTGGTCTCATTATCCGACGTCTCTCTGGGGTAGAAGAGCTTAAGAAGATCACGATGGAATACACGGATGCCACCAGCCTCGTCGACGACACGATATGTCACATCATTCAGGGCTTCTTTCACAACAAAAGACCCTCTCAAACAAACCTGATCACCAGGCTTGTAACTGTGTGGAAAAGTTCTCGTATCGTCCACCACCAGTTGAAACGTTGGTGCCGCCAAAGACGTTTTTGGTGGATCCTGCGGTCGGGGACCATCTTCTCTACGGCCTTCAGGGCAAGTCGCTCGATAATGGTCATGTTTACCGCACGTCCAGCACCTTGGTGTCCAGTCTCGGTTACCGTATGGTCGTTGTCGGCCACGTCTATGCCCCCATCTGGACTGGTATCGTCCTGGCCGTTGTGGTCTTGGTGGTTCATCTCGCCTCGACGTCGTCCCCGATGCGGCTCTGTCTCGACCCCGTTCCAGTCCGGCCGGCCCAGAATGAGTGTAGTCTTCTGCCTTCGGTGGAGTCATCTCGTCACTGGAACTTTGATTTCTCAGCATCGTGGACATCTGCCCCATCATGGCGGTCACCATTGTACTCAGTACGTTGATGGCACCACGTAGATCTTCTACCTCTCGTCTCGGATCAACGTCAGGCTGCACGTCTTCTGGCTCACGCACCCTCAGTCGATCTTCGGTAGCAATCTCCGCCGAAGGTTGTGGCGTCAGGTCGGCCAGTGGTGCCAACAGCACCGATTCTAGTTCTTGCGTGGACAAATCAAGAAGATTTCCGTAACCCAGTGTCGCCGTAGTTGGTCGTCCGGAAGCCACGCCTCTTCCCGTGTCACGTCGTGCCCGAGGACTCGGCGTTGTGGAGAATTTTCGTTGGGCTCCTCTTCCGTCAGGTGGTTGACTCATGGCTTCCCATTGTCGCAACTTGGCGCCGAAATCTCCAGTCATATTCATGGTTGTCTGGGCCGGATCTATTCTATCCGCCAGGCTTGGTCTCCTTTCCTTCGTCTCCCAGAAGTTGGCCATCTCACCGCTGCCACCAGTTGAAACGTTTTTACTTCTATAACGTCGGATAATGGATGTTTCAGATCCACAGAGTGCGCAGGGTCCCCAAGACAAACTGTCAGGCTACTGGGAACGCACTCGGGCACTGATCCTGGCCAACGAGGGAGTTCGATTCAACCTGTCACCTTTTCTGGATCAAGGAGGTTGGAAAGGAAGACCTGTAATGACAACCAAAGCAAACTAATGCAATACTGACATATAATTCTTTGAGCAGGTATACAGGATTCAAACCGTGGTAGCGTACAATCCCTGCAAAGAAGATCCCTACTCTATGAATTATCTGTACTCTTATAGTTATCATTAACCGAAGTTCAATAGAAAATATATACAAAATATATATAGCCCTAGCTATAACGCGAGCAGGCCTGGTCACAGCCACAGTCTGGTCACGACCGGTTCTCTTGTGGATGGGTCCAGCTCCTATCTTCCTTCCCCAGGGCTTTGCAGTAGGATCCAGCGTCTATCGTCCTTCCCCAGATATACGTGGTAAGGTCCAGCGTCCAGCTTCCTTCCCCAGGTCTTCGTTCACTCCCGTATGGATGAACACTGCGTCGTGTCTCGTCTTACACGACTAGGCCCCTCCGTGGTTATGTCCGACGTGTGTCTTCCTTCCCCCGGTCTTCCTCCCTCGGGTGGTATGGACTTCTCGTCGTCGTCGTGTCTCGTCTTACACGACTAAGCCCCTGCAAGCGTTGATAACCGTCAATGGATGCGGACGGCCTGGGCACGACAGTACTATCACAGTACAAAGGCTTCTACGGCACCGGCCCGTCTCTCTGTAACACCGCAGGACTATTCAACTGCACGGCTCACCACAGCAGCAGACGGCACTCCTCGTAGGAATACACCCCCAGGCTTCAGCGACCCCGCACACGGCGACTCACTCCGCGGCCCGGCTCCAAGGATGAATCATCAAGGCTAGAGTTCACGGCTACACGGTCCACATAGGATCGGACATCAATAACACACGGTGGATAGGCAGGCACCTGGTCTAGTAACCCTCTCCCTATACTACTGTATGGGCACCTGGAATCGGCACCCTCCTTCTATACTACTGTATGGTCAACTAGTATAGGAACCCTCCTTCTATACTACTGTATGGTCAGTTGACCCTTGAACCCTCTCTCTATACTACTGCAGGGTCTTCCGCAATAGATGGGCATCAGGTCAAGGATTCCCCCTCTATATACTACTGTATGAGACAGTAGTAATCTATCATTGGCCGTGAATTACTCAATATATGTACAGGGTGGTGAGAGACTGTATGCTTATGGGGCCGTGAATGGATAATCGTTTATCGTACGATTTACTGGGTAAATGTATATTTATCAAGCTATAGGCTCGAACCTATAGCTTGTGGGTGTTAGCGTGAATGTATTTCAACCCGTGGGTTGTGGTTTAAGTACATGTGTGCATGAATAATTGTTTATGTAGGAACTGTGTATGATATGGTTTAGCTATATCCTCTTCACAGGGACTCGCATCCCTTACCGGATACAGCTTAATAGATACACTAACCACAGCGCAATCTTTGAACACCTGTGCGATACGATTGAAAGCAAAGAGAGATGCGGCTAATATATGGCCATGCTATCGACTCTAACGCCGTTAGTTAATTCCCAGAGCTGAGCCCGTACTAGCGTACGGTAGAGATAAGAATAACCATTGGCGATAATTGTCTATACTCTTAACTTCCAGCGCAATATCCGTTCAACTGTGCGATACGGTTGAAGGCGGATAGAGATCGAAGCAGAGTAAACACAGCCCGGACATGTGAATGTAAGTATGTGTAAATGTATGCAATGATGATGCTATAATATTCGGCGGCCTGGTCCCGGCCCGGCGGCACAAATTCGGCGGCGGCCTTTTCCAATTCGGCGGCGGACTTTCTCCGGCCCGGCAATGTATTGGATTTCTTCTCCCCAATAGATTTGGCGTGTGCTCTCACCTCGATGTTTCTGCTGGTCTGCCTCGTTTCAGCGGGAGTCCGGCTTATATAGGGCTACCGCTCTTCTGCGGATAAAGGCAGAAACACGTCGTCGAAGATGACAGCGCCCTCTTTATTGTCACTTACACCACTTCCCGATCAGTTTATCTGGACTTCGCTGGATAAATATGGCTATGGAGGAACAAACCATAATTCATAACGGACGTAACTGGTAAATCTCAGCTTCCAACTCCCTCTAGTTAATTCATACGACGACCGCAAAGTTCACTGTCCCTAATCTGCATATTCACTGAAACCGACTTCCGGATTCCTGACTGACGTCATCTACAGCGAAGCAAGTAGCTCACCAGGGTCCCTTTCTCCGTCCCGACTGATCGTTTGAGATAACTTCACCCGGATTTCGAGGCATTGTCTGTCTCTCGGATTATTATAGTTCATTCTAGGAAAATTACAGCGTTGAATTCCACCAGGTAAGTGAACCGCACACATAAACACAATGTAACTTTCGATTTCACATAGTCACGTATCATTCGGAAGCTGTGATTTATTAAAGGGGATCCCAAGGGGTCGTTGTCACCCTGCACTTTCGTTACACAAGATACGAATCTGTCTAGATGTGTCATCATGAAACAACATGGCGGACATCGTCCAGAACTTATTGGCAAAGATGCATAAAAATAGCTATAACTCCATAAAAGAATTATGTCATCACCTGTCAGCAAATGCTAATGATCTGTACCAAACACTGATACAAACCATCAAGAAAACAGCTGTTAAAATTACTCAGCTGAATTGATCAGGTGAGCGTTTTACAGGCATAAACGAAAATTAGGCCATCGATAACACATTTACATGTTAGGCTTTTGCACTGGAAAAACGATCTCAATACAACTATCAATAGAACAAAACTGTACAGCCTAGGCTGGTCGTCTCAATATGTATCCATTAAAACATGAGAATGTGAAACCAAAGACATTGTACCTTTAACATACCTATGGAAAATCATTTGAGTCAGAGTTTCTGTACCTCATTCGTCCAGCAGTTTGATTAAATTCATACATGTATGCTCAAATATTAAATATACCTAAAAGATAACCCCATCCCCTAAAATTTTGATTAGTATTGAATATCATGCCATTCTACATCTTTGAATAAGCCAGCCTTATTGACCATGAACACTTAATTCAGAACATCAGTGTTTCAAGAATTTTGATTGTAAATTTATCATTCTGAAGCTGTTATTGAACATTTGTCTTTGTGACCTATACCTACATTGTACATATTATTAAGCACATTTTAATTAGTCTCGGCAGCCCTAGTCAGCTTTCTTTAATTTCGTTTTACAAATGATGGCACCTTTTCTTGCAGTAATACTGACAATAAACATATTACAATGTACATATAGTTTCATACTCAATAGAATTTTGCTGGAATTTGTTTAATTTTTTCAATGAATAGTGCTGCATTGTATACAGACAAGAATGAAGAAAATAAATGAGGACCATTTTCTCAGCATTTTGTGACCATCTGCTATAATGCATATATAAACTCGAAGTATTTTTACTAAAACTGGAAATATCTTAAATAACTTGCAATTGAATGTAGAAAGCAAACTTTGTCAAAATTATGATTGCACAATGTTTTTGCTCGTGTTTTGGCGCTTCTATAGTTTGTGTGTCTTGTTGTTGTTGCAAGATGATGCAACTCGCGATGTGTTGAAGCAGATCTTTCAATCAAGCCATGAAGTACTTGATATCTGTTGGTGGAAGAGGTCAGAAATGAATACTACTGCTGTATTATGAACTATCAACGACGTAGATGATCTTTTGGTAAATGTTCTGCTTTTCATGTTGTTGTGCTGAGAATTTTCGCTGGGAAGATATGGACGGATGTTCAACTGACTTCCCGCTCCTCTCCTGCGGAGATGTCTCGTGTGCTGGTCGTCGGGTAGATGGCTGGACTGGGCCATCTCCCATTCAACCGGGCGGTCCGGCACAGTGGAGCTGGCGCTCTTGATCTCCTGGTGGTGCAGGTGTCGGTAGGAGATGGGAATTGAGCCATCTCCGATAGACTGCACCCCCGGGGGACTGACTTGGTGGCGATGGCACTGAAGAATCGCTCAATCATGTGGGGGCAGGGGATTCAAATTGTAAGCTCTTCAAGGGCCCGTGATTGGAGAAATAAATATTCTATTCTATTCTATTCATGCTGCAAGAACCACCAATTTCAGACCCCAATTTTCGCTGTTTCGGTTATTCAGCTCACCATCCCCAGTCTACGAGTTGTCACAGCGACACAGCTCACCAGTTACCAATATACGAGTTGTCAGAGCATTTCCATCATAGCTCTCGATTTGTATCTAATACCGCTTGTGCCGGTGCTAGGGGCCGTGTGGTCATGCCATCCAAGTTGCCACATGAACAGGTACAATAAAAGCGTACGGTACCTGAGATACAACACATATCACGAATCGTTAGATTCTTGGTATGTGCTTTAGAATAGGTTAACCAGAAGACTATACTGTGAAGTCATGTGGCTCTGTCAGTATGTCGGCATCTCTTCACACTTCCCTTATATGTGTTGTAATTGACTGGTTTTTGTTTTGTTGTGTTTCTTCAAGGATTATCGATGTCATAAATGGACATTTTTTTAGCCCAATTGGAGTTGGACAAACGTATGAGAAACCATGCACGTGTGAATCATGTCAGATGTGCTTCCAAAACAACAACAACCCATCTGGTAAGTTTAATTTGCATGTATTTCAAGCGTTAATCTATGAAATTTTGTGGTTTTGTCTTTCATCATGTTTTATCCCGTATTCGTTCGTTATAAACAACAACCAAGTTTAGTAAAATCCGTTTGTGTTTGGTCTCAGTTGCAAAACAGCTAGTTTTGCAGAACTGAAGTCAAGCACCCCCACACACACACACACACCTCAGGGTTTAGTAGAGACTTGGCGAATGAGAGTTGTTAACACGTTTCAATGCTCTACCTTAGGGCAAAAAATTGAAGTGATTCCCCACCTAAACCAAATACAATAGGGAAATTAACTGAATCCTAACATAAACAGGACTGAAACTTGCTGTGGATCTCCAGGTAATCTTCAACTAAGCCTGTCCCTTGCCAGAGGTTGGGGGGCCCAACCGCTTGACTCCTGCATTAGTTCCTGAACATTTCCACACTGTATTCTGAAGAAATACAGGGAATTGCTAATTTCAGATTTCAATGATACTCTACAATTTAATGTGTGGAAATTAGGTCTGAAATATGGGCAATATTAATATATATTAATTTATATTTTATTCATTTGCATTTTATTTTCAGGTAAAAAAATCCCATGTGGATACACCTATATCGGTGTACACCTGGAACTGATATTGGGGAATTTTGAATTGAGGCATTCAGTTTGTATCATGCCGTGGAGACGCCGGAAGAGCAGGAGCGGATTTGGCGGGAGGACAAACAACAACAAGAAGATCCGCGGCATCAAAAACAATAAATATAAAACCATTGTGTAAATCCAACAGTCGCATGTTGAGGCATACATGTTGTGAAATAAAATTTCAGTGGAAGCTATTCCAATGGACTTAATGATTTGTAATTGTACCAGTTGGAATTTTGAAGAAAATCTTTGCACTGAAATTTTACCTTTCAGTCAGTACTGTTATTTCACTGAAATCTCACTGAAATTTCGATCACATTTTGACCTTTTATTATTGTGTTGAAATTTCGCTGAGATCCCGCAGAAATTTCACTGACATTTCACTGATATTTCTACCTTTTCGTTCAGTGTTATTTCAATGAAATTCCACTGAAATTTTGGTCGGAATCGCTGAGATACCACAGAAATTTTGTAGAAATTTCACTGATATTTCTACATTTTCTTTCAGTGTTATTTCAATGAAATTTTACCGAATTCCACTGAAATTTTGGTCGGATTTTCACAAGGGAGAAAATTAATAAAATGCCATTTTCATATGCCAATCGAAGACGAGGTCATATAATGCGATGGTGAGTTCCGTCCACCTTGTATCCGTCTATCCTTCGGTACACATTTGTTGTCCGTGCGATATCTCCAGTTTCAAGGTGTGGATTGGTTACCAAACTTTGGGTATACCTTACTCACGGAGCAAAGAGGAACCCTCTTCATTTTGAGGTCAAAGTTGCAGTCTCCCAAAACTTAATCCAGTTTAACCGACTATATTGTTAGGTCTATTCAGAGGTGTCTCCCCAACATGTATATGGCATTTGTCTCCCCTGTTAATGCATGTATGAAACAGCTACATTCTGTTAAACTGTTATGAAATAAAAGCCAGGGCGAGGCATTTACCAATTTAACTGGGGAGTTATGTCCGTTTATTAACTCAAGAACAAAGGTTTACTCCATCAATTCACATTTTTCTTCCTTCATGAAAAATTTTCTCACCTGAAAGGAATCTATTTGAAGGAAAATTAATATTAGTGCTCGATTATTGTCGATTTCACTGTGGGATATGTGATCTCCTTTTCACACCCGAAAACCCCACGGATGCCCCAGTTATTGGCCTCTTACGACAACCTGTCTGATGAGCTGGGGCCTATTCTTACCATGGTCTGGGATGAGCACAATGCCAAATAGTAATCGAGATGTTTCAGACAAGAAATTATTGACTGACGGGTTTAAGAGCCCGCGCAAAATCATTGAAACACATAAAAAACCTGACAGTGCACATCTGCAAGTATAGTAAGTCAGATGTGGTCCGGACAAGAAATTATTCACTGACCAGATAAAAGCCCATAACTCTGTAAAAAATCAATGAAACGTGTAAAAAAGAAATATGACGGTGCACATCTGCCAGGTACTAACTCGCATGTAAAGTTTGAATTTGTCCACCAGAAAAAAGCTATCACTATATGCGGAGGAGGCATACAATTAAAAAAGCTCATGGGGCTTCAAAATGCGCCTAGCAGGTTTTGGATTTAAAAACAAATCAGCTTGTTATTTGCGCTGAAATCTAACCTCACTTCCACTATATGCATTCCTTGTTCCACAATGGAATCAGACCGAAGAATTCTAAAAATGACACAGATCTCGCCCTGCAAGCCACGCATGCTCACGCCCATAACTTCCTTTTTGTTCTACAGCCGGTAGCTCAAGGAGTGGTTTTTGTTCAACTTCCGTGAAAATCGAAAATTTCAGCGAAATACTGTTGGATTACCTTACGACGCCTGATATTCTGCAAGAAGTCCTTGGGAAGTATTCTTTACGATTATCAAGCACCGGGAGCCACTCGCGAGAACATGTCATTCCGTAGATTTTGTTTGACTTCTTTTTCATGAAGATCAACATCTCCCGGTCAGTGAAATACCTGATGTAGATATCTACGGTGGTGCCTAAGGTTGCTACATGCAATTGTTTGATGCTGACTGGTTTTGAAAAATTTAAAACCGGAATGGGGGTAAACACAGCACTCATATTTTTATTACCCCTGAGCTTCGCGATCTGAAACTTACACAAATTTACCTCCGAATAATGACCTTTCAGGTAAAACAGTCCAAATTCCTCTAGCTAATATAGCCACGTCATAGTGACGTCATAAGCTCGAGAAACCTTTGTCTCATGAATTTTGGGAAATATTTTCTCCGATTTTCTCTGTGTCTTTCGCAGTAGTCCATTTTTGATGATATTTGACATATAATCTTGAAAGATATATGTCTCCCGTTTAATTCTAGACCAGATACGTCTTTCTACTGAGTCCCGTTTGACATCAGCATGGATTCATATAGATGTTATCCGGTCATGACACCATCAAATCCAAATGGGGGTAGGGGAGATTACCCTGCCATATTCGCGGTTTATCATACTGAAATGCTCCACGCATTGCTTTTGGATATCGACCTGAAAGATAGAGTAATCAGACTTCGGGTAACTGCTTCAGTTTCGTCGCTATGACGTCATGAATCTAGAAATTGTATTTTTCCTTCATTTGTGTCTGATTATCGCGCCTTGTTCTGTTTTTTCTTTCTTTATTTCTACAATCACAGCAAGGGATTGGGAGGAAACACTAATTGTAATGAATAAGAAAGGACTTTATTACTGGAGATGGTCAGTTTGCTCAACCTTGTTTGCAATGAAATATGGGTAGAATCGAAATGGCGACCGTGTTGGGATGGTCTGATATCTCGGTAAACTAAGATGGTATAGGTGCCGTGAGGATACTTCATAGTCTCCACATGAACAGCTACAATAAAAGCGCGGCCGAGATACTTAGGCTACGTTCGAGAATCCACCTCATTCTTGGGTCTGAATGTGAGGTGCCGAGGGAAGCCGAGTCATATGGCGGCCTTTTAGTTGCCAGACGTCAATTTTCCCCACCTTTCTGCATATCGCTCCAATGTATTACCTGTATATGGTAGGTATCTGCTGCTGGACTGTTAGTCTCCGAGGCCCGCCCCCTGTACATGTCATTCGACAAATATGTGTAGGTTTATTATTTTGGTGGGAAATTTAAGCCGTTCGACGTCGGGCATTACAGGTTAGTTTTTCAGGGTATTCTTGCATTTACCATGTTTACCCCATGCTGAGACATTTACGCCATCAGGCGTCCTCGATGCTCATCTATTAATTTGTTTGAGCTGATCTGTCATCACAGCGTCGGAGCTAGTGTATCTAAATCCGCTTAAGCCGGTGTTAGGGGCCTTGTGGATACTTCATATTCTTCACATGAACAGCTGCAATAACAGCGCGGCTGAGATACTAAGGCTAAGTCCACCGTATTCTCGGGTAAATGTGAGGTGTCGAGAAAAGCTTGTGGTTGAGTCATATGGTTGCTTTTTAGCCGCCAGACGTCAGTTTCTACCACCTCTTGTATATCGCTCCAATTAATCACATATATACATCTCATTTTGCCGAGACTGGCTTGATATTTGCAAAAATGGACAGAAGAGGGATGCGCAAATACCTGACGGCAAGATAACACAGCCTTACAATGCAACTGGATTTCAACTAATTTTTGTTTTGGGCTATAACGTCCGAGGATGTTCAATCTGATTAAAATTAAAAGGATCTAACAGGCTTGCAGTAACTCGAGTGACAACCAATCATGAGAACACTTCATAGCGCTTTGAGGGAACAGTAATGACAGAGAAATTTTGGTTGGCTCAGTCGACTTAGACATTGTGGCACCATAATACGTGGTAGATATATAGACTGGTCTTTGGTGTACACATTAGGGTAAACGGACACTGTGGACTAGTCCAGATGCGACCATGATGTCATAATGCTATTAAATATTCATGGTAAGGGCTCAGAACACCAAATTCAATTGCAATACTTAATATTCTATATAGCGACATATACGATTGGAGAGAATTGATAGGATATTAATTTATTAAGATTGGGGGTTGTTTGGATATCATGTGTTTTCACATAGTGTTCAAATGAACATCGCATTCGGAGCGTGACTGATACTCTGGACACGACTTGGAATTCATTTGGATAAAGAATAATGATCAGTGATTTCGGAGTTTATGTATAGAACATCATTATGTCTTGTTGACATCATTGAAAACTGTTTTTCTTGTATTTATTTTATACACATTGGAATTGAGGCTAACTGTCATACGAAATAGGTCTTGCGATTATTGAAGCGGAATTTCGTTATGGACTGCGGCTGATTATTGAATCTTGATATCGGATCTGACACTTCCTAGTGATATAACTATTGTATTGACAAATTCATATATATTGGACCTTTTCGTATTTTTTTTTCAATTACCTTTTATACAAAAGGAAGGCATTGGAATGTCTGTTTTTGTTTGTCAATATCAATTAAGCATCACAGTGTAATAGAACGCTCCCATAATGTATATCTAGCTTCAAGAATGAAACCAAAGAAACTGACAAGTATCCATTTTCGAATGAGATATATTTATCGAATTAATTTATATGAACTGAGGTACACATTCCCAATTTCGACCATCCACATTTTTCTTTGATGTGGATGTTATACGAATTAGGTCTTTGGGTGGGCACGGGTTTTTGTTGCTTCAATGCATTTTGTCTCACTTCATGCATCATATTTGAAAATAGTTTGATGGGATCTGCCTTTCGTCTTCTCTCAATACTTTCTGACCTGAATCCATTCCTTTCATTTCATGTAACATTCAATCATTTCATGTAGCAAATTAACTGGTTTTGTCTAATTAGATATCGAAACATTGGTGAGATTAGAAAAGTTGAATCCATCTTCTTTCTGTATGTCCATAATTTCGACATGCACTGATGGAGTTAACAAATGTAAGCGGCAACTAGACCCGTTCTTGGTTAATAATTGATCACAAGCTAGCATGCGGCAACTTCATGTAAAGCCGTTCTTGGATAAGAGTTGACCACTAGAAGCTAGTTGATAATCCTTAACCTAAGTCGAGCAGAGTTTAACATGTGTGAAACATATTAAACACATACCATAACACGTAACATTAAACGGGCGGTGAGAAACGAAGCCGGCGTACTGACAAGAAGTCATATTACCCCACCGACAAATATACTGACTGCATATTTCTAAAAAACAAACCAAAAGTGATCCCTGTGATGATTTTTATCTCAACCGTGCTTTTATTGTGTCTGTTCATGTGGATATATTGAATGACATGACCACGCGGCCCCTAACACTGACTTGGGCGGTTTTATCTACAAATATTTCAGAGCGACGATATATAGCCCTGTAACACTGACTATGCTATAAAGAATATACACGACAGTTCAAAACAGACATTACAGAGTCTTCATTTCAGAAGTATTGAAAGTTTGATTTCTCGTTTTGCCCAACTAGTATCCGACCACAAAGTGTTAAAAGCTTGAGCTCTCTAGACCCAAGTGTGAAGAAGATATCGAAGCATAATCACCCCTACCCCCATTCTTTGTTTGTTTTTGTGTTACTTCGAGAGCATTGGGAGAAGGCATCATGCAACCTTATTCATTCCAAGTAAGTCATGCATTCGTGGTCTTGAATACACACATCACGCAAAAGCTAACAGGGTAACAATACACCGTTGGAAAATTACAACAAAAGGTCCAGAAAAAATACTTCCATGGTGATAATAACGATATAGTGACACCAATATTGAAGATAATCGGAATCGGATTGCTTTATCTGAATGATCAGTACACAGACTAAATATGTGTTAAATTTCATTGCATTAGGATCGGGAAGAAATGAAATATTAGACAGTAATCACCCCTACCCATATTTCGGCTTCATATTTCTCATGCTCTGGTGCCGTTAAACATGGTTATGTTGCATCCATGAAGTGCATATTAGATGGTTACACCATGTCTAGAATTAACGAAGAGAGGATTATCTTTCACAAATACAAATCGGGCAGAATGCAAAAAGAGTTTCTGCAACTGCAAAACAAAAAATTGGGTCTCATTTCTAAACAAAATCGAGGAAAAATGTACCCTCCAAGTTATGACGTCATCTTGACGTAAAAAACGTGAAAGGCGTAACTTGGATTACGTTATCTAATAGAACACTATTCAGAGGTCAGGTATGGGAAGTTACAGAAAGTTTAGTGCAAGAATAAAAAAGATATACGTTCATAAATACCCCTACCCCCATCTTAGAGTTAATTTTGTCTTGTTCAGACAGCAGTGAAGAAATGCATGCTGTGACCTTAGGCACCACCGTAGATACCTACATCAGGTCTAAAACTGACTAGCAGATGATACTCGTTCATAAACAGTGGTCAAATTAAATCTAAGCGGGGGGTGCTACGAAAACCTTATTTAGACCCCTTTTGCGATTTGGCTACCGGACTATTATGGCCTCTCAAATTTCATGTATTTCATGTGGAGAAGCGAAGCCTGTGTATGACCTATATTCTACCTGTCCAACATGTCGCCAAGGCATAATCTGCACTTGGGACAGTGCGTGTGATGAATGTATTGTCTGGGCCCCTATTTCAAGCCTATATTATTGGGACACTGACCTGCGCTGATAATGCTCAGGTGTCTCTAAATGTCGCTGATCCTGAGACGTATGTAGCTTCGCCTCCCCGTTCAAGCATGAATGATGATACTACGAGTCTTGTTGATACGTCAGCCAGGGGGTCTACGTTAGTCTGCATTGAAAACGTAAATAAAGATAAACAAACATAAAAATATTACAAGTATTTTTTACATTTTTAAGCTAAAACTTACCTGACATATGCGTTACATGTGCAAACACGACCTAACGAGTGAGGAAATCTAAAAATAGCACAATTCACCCTGTCCCAATGCGCACGCGCCAATTCTAGCAAGCAATGCTCTTCTCTTCTTACGCAACGTCGTAAAGACCCAAGCGGGGCGGTCGGGTGGGTACATCACCATGTCAGTAAGGTAAGTTTTAGCTTAAAAATGTAAAAATTACTTGTAATTTTTTTATATTTTTTGCGCAGTAAAACTGACCTTACTGACATATACGAGAATGCCAAAGAAGGATGGCGGGAAGAGCAAAGCGACAGTGGAACCAACGCGCACGCATCGGGACAGATACCAGCATGGGACTCCAGGCTGACCATTAAAGCTTAAAACTAAGCGTGGACTTCCTGAAAGACCCGTCAGTAACAGCGTAATATAACGGTACCGTAAACGCTAGTACTGGTAAAGCCCTATGCCTCCCAGGGCTAATCGGCGCTGGCATAATGGAAGTCATATACACGACCCCCTCCCCTCCCTTTTTCTAGAAAAGAGTTTTTTGTGGGAACATGAATTCTTATCATTAAAAACCGATAAAAACACACAGGCCTCTAGTGTCTGTGTGTCGCTCCGACCCCGGTGATCCGTTGTGCCACCACTAGGGGTCCCAATGAGTATAGATCGTCCTTGATGAGTGTCCTATCCCTCAGATAGTATGATGCAAAGGTTGTATGCGATCTCCAGTAACATGATCTCATTATGTCAATTACTGACCTATTGGTCCATAAAAGCCTGGACGCCGCTAGCGCCCTGATCTTGTGAACAGAGACTTTATACAACGCAGCCTGCACCGGTGACACTTCATGGTGGGCTAATCTAATAGTTATGGAGAGCCAGGAAGAGATAGTGTTCTTTGATATCTCTTGCTGGCTCCGGGGACAAAATGGAATAAATAATCGCCTTCGTCCAGCACGTGGTACCTCACTGCGATTAATATAAACCGTAGGGGGAGGAATCGGACATAGACATTATATGCTTCGAGACCCGAGGGCAGGAAATCCGCTAAAGCGGGAACCTAAAACTCTCTAGAAGTACTATCATACAGAGACTGGTTCTTGGCCACGAATTCCGGAATAGTGGTAAAGACGACATACTTCCAACGAGAATCGTGCCTCATTTCCCTAACGTCCAGAGCGTGTAACTCTCTCGCCGCTGACGCTAATGCCGACAAAAACAAGGTTTTGTACGACAGAAATGTCAGATCGCCGGTAGCTGTAGGTTCAAACGGAGGCTCAGAAACTCTTCGCAGAACTAACGCCAAATCCCATTTTGGAAGTTTTGGTACCATGGATTGTCTATCAATCCTAAACTACCTAATTAGTGACGTTAAATTAGGATCAGAGGCAGGATTAACACCCGTAGATAAAGTGATAATCCTTGACAACGCCGCTCTGTAACCATCCACAGTTGATGGGGTCAGACCTCTGTCCCGAAACAGAAATAACAGAAAATATGCTATCTGTTGAATATGCTATCCAAAACACCACTCACTGAAGACCTGCCACTTTCCTTGATAACATGTGGAAGTGGAGTTTCGAGTGGAAGCGACCATTCTCTGCGCAGCTTCCCGAGAAAAGCCTGCCCCAGAGAGCTGATTCCTGAGCACCTGCACACGTGCAGGTGGAATAGCTGAGGCTGGTAGTAGAAAAATGGCTGACTTCGGTTGACGAAGTACTTTTTCCCATAGTGGAAGACGTCTTGGAACGTCGACTACTAGGTCTAGAAGGTCGGGAAACCACGGGCGAGATGGCCACCAGGGGATCGATATCTTCTGTTGTACTAGAGGCAGGATTGACGGAGGCGGGAACGCGTAGGCTATTAGCGACAGAGCATCGAGAAAAGATGTTTTTTGTGTTTCCAGTAATGGTGACATGTACAGTGGAAGTTGATGGTTGAGGCGAGTGGCAAACAGATCTATCTGCGGAGTTTTCCAAATCTGAGAGATCTGGCGCAGAATATCAGGGTGTAGATGCCACTCTGTTGGTAATATCTGATGTTTTCTGGACAGCGCGTCGGTTAATACATTCAGATGGCCTGGTATGTGTCTGGCACGAAGGACTAGATCGTGTTGCAAACACAAGTGGAACAGAATCTCGGCCTGTTTCAACAGTTTGGATGACCGAGTTCTCCCCATCTCGTTTATGTATGCCAGGACAGTTGTGTTGTCCGTATAGCTACCAGTACCGACTGACCTCTGAGATCGTTTATCAATGTGAGTCCAAAAGCCGGATATAGACTTGGACCCGAGGTGGGCCCCCAGCCTTGCATCGTCGCATCTGTGAACAACTGATGAGTTGCGTGGAACGGAAGCAGTGTTACTCCAGGCATCACATTGAGGGGGTCTAGCCACCACGACAGGTGATGTCTGACTTCCTCTGTTACAGGAATTATGGGTTCCTGTGCCTGTCTGGCCAATGATGCTTGAGATAGATCATCAATGGTCGTAACTGTAACCGGCCTCGAGGAGTGACATCCTGAGTGGATGTCAGGAGACCGATCACTGATGCAAACTGAAGGGCTGTTCGGCGAGAATGTCTGAGAAATATTGGTATCTCGTGACATATCTTGCGCAAGCGAACTTCCGGTGGCCGAGCAAGAACCAAGTTGGTATCGTAGGCCATGCCTAGGAAGCATCCCTGCACAGATTCCTGATAATCGAATCGTCGAGCTAAAAATGATATTTTATACCCCGATTATGCCGCCATTGGCCGAAACACCCTGGTAAATACCCAAGGGGAACTGGCCAGACCGAAGGGAAGAACCTGAATTTGTAATCGGCGCGCACCGGCCATAAATCTCAGGTACTTCCGGTACTTCGGTTGGATCGGGATATGCAGATAAGCATCCAGTAGATCCAAAGATGTCAGCCACTCCCCTTGAACCAGGGCGTTCTCGATAGACCGGAAGGATTCCATGCGAAAGTGAGGTTTCGATAGGAAATCCTTGTTCAGCCTGCGCAGATTTATAATCATGCGCATTTCCGGTGTATCCTTCTTGGGTACAAGGAACACCGGAGAATAGAACCCGGGGACCGGTTACAGCATGTTTCTGGATGAGCTTGTCCACAGATGCCTGTGTTTCCAGAAGATGCGCCGGTCGTACTGGTATACGAGACGGCATTGAAGCAGCAGTGAGGGTGGATCCACTGAAAATTCCAGAGGGTAACCGTACCGTAGGATACGAATTACCCATGGGTCCATCCCCAATGTTAACTAATTTCGCCAAAACCCCTGAAGTCGTCCCCCTACTGGGAGACTGGGTTTTGGCGGAACCGGAAGTTGTGGCAATTCGTGGTCCCGCCATGTCAAGAGATTGACACGGCCCGAATCGTCACCGGCCCTGCTGCTTCTTGCCAGAGCCTTTCCCTTTGCCCTTGTCGGGATTACTCTACCCTTGCTGTCGTGGCTTTCGTGCAGCCGCCTGTGACTTCACCTTCGGACCGGAAGCGGCTTGGACTGTTTGGTTGGGGAACCGGAAGTGTCCGTAGAACCACCCGTGCTTGGGGTAGAAGTAGGCTTAGCCTTTTCTACTGATTCCCTAAGAGACGGAATAACACCATTGATCAACAGCGAAGATGCAGGCGATTGCTGCTTTAATGTGCGAAGGACCATATCAGGAGCATAGTTCACCACCGATGAAAGGTAAGACTGGCGTCTTAAGTGAACCAACATCGCCGCATTGAACGCGGATAAAGCTAATGCAGGGTGGTTTCTTCAGTTTTTCCAGTGTCCCCAAATAAATACCAGATGTTTTTGGTCAAGGCTAAACTTTGAGCTTATAGGAGTTAACTGGGCACTCCATTAATTTGTCACTATAATACAACAGAGCCAGCCTTCCAACACCATGGATGGCTTGGTAAATTATGATGTGTTGAGAGAGAGTCCAGTGAGGTTTTATTACTGCAAGCAACATTCTCTTCTCAATAGATCCCAAACTTTGACATTACTGTAAATTCTCCAAACTGGTAATTCCATAAAGGAGCAGGATACTTCACCCCCAAGCCATCCCCACGATCCCCCCTCCCTCGCGACCCCGTTCTCACAAGAAGTCAATTAGGGGTCTACATTATTAACAGTTCAGATGGTATGATTTCTTTTTTAGTCCACCATCACCAGATGGTGAGCTGTTCAAATCGCTTTTCGTCCGTGGTCCGTCCGTCCGTAAACAATTCTTGTTATCGCGATTTCTCAGGAACTACTGCAAATTTGGGATCTAGTTGTGCAAGATACCTTTTCTGGTCCGATTCGAAAATCCAATATGATCACCAGGCGACCATCTTGGATTTCCTCATGAAACATTGTTATCGCGATTTCTCAGGAACTACTGCATGGATTTTTCTCAAATTTGGTACACAGGTTCCCCTTGGGGTCTAGTTGTGCATGATACCTTTCCTGTTCTGATTCGAAAATCCATTATGGCCACCAGGCGGTCATTTTAGATTTCCCCATGAAATTTTGTTATCGCGATTTCTCATGAACTACTGCGTGGATCTTTCTCAAATTTGGTACACAGGTTCCCCTTGGGGTTTAGTTGTGCAAGATACCTTTTCTGGTCCGACTCGAAAAACCAATATAGCCATCACGCGGCCATCTAGGATTTCCCCATGAAACTTTATCGTGATTTCTGAGAAAGTACTGCATGGATCTTTCTCAAATTTGGTACACAGGTTCTCCTTGGGGTCCAGTTGTGCAATGTTCCTTTTTTGGTCCGTTTCGAAAATCCAATATGGCCGCATCTTGAATTTACCCATGAAACTTTGTTATCGTGAAATCTCAGGAAATTACCACCAGGCGGTCATTTTAGATTCCCCCATGAAACTTTGTTATCGCGATTTCTGAGGAACTACTGCGTGGATCTTTCTCAAATTTGGTACACAGGTTCCCCTTGGGGTCTAGTTGTGCAAGATACCTTTTCTGGTCCGACTCGAAAAACCAATATGGCCACCACGCGGCCATCTTGGATTTCCTCATGAAACTTTGTTATCGTGATTTCTGAGAAAGTACTGCATGGATCTTTCTCAAATTTGGTACACAGGCTCCCCTTGGGGTCTAGCTGTGCAAGATATCTTTTCCGGTCCGATTCGAAAATCCAATATGGCCGACAGGCGATTTTGAATTTCCCCATGAAATTTTGTTATCGTGAATTCTCAGGAACTACTCCATGGATCTTTGTCAAATTTTGTGCAAGATACCTCTCTTGGTCCGATTCCAAAATCCAAGGTACGCTTCAAATTAATACGGTATTCCCGAGTTGTGGCGTTGCATCACAAGAGTCGGTGGATCAAACGGTGGGGCATACTCTATATATTGAGTATAGAGAAATATCACCTTGTATATCAAGGAGTTCAAATGATTCCGAATTAAAATGTATTTCTTCAAATTTTAAATCAGTTTACTTTAGTCCATGTCGTTGCAAGTGAACTGCCACACCGTTTCATCTGCCGACGGATCGGCTACACGAAGGGATGTCACTCTTGTGACGCAACCTCACAATTCGACAGGAGATAATCAGGATTCAGACACTTCCAAAGTTTCAACATTACTGCACGGACCGGATCCCTTCAGTATTAAGTTGTGTACCATCTTACTATTTTGGAGCATGGTATCTTGAAAGAGATATCTCAAACTAGCCCAGTAAGCAGAACAGAATTAGCATTCGTTCCTAATTATAAAATCTTAGGTATGTTTCAAAGCTCATGCTAAAGTGTCAAAGAGATTTGTCTTCGCTTCCAGTACCCAATGATGACACGTGCAAAAAAAATACTACAAAACGAAAGACATTTGTACTATAACAACCGACATCAAGTACAGTTTCTAGAAATCTTGAAACTCCTGAAACTTATAAAGATAATATCTTGGTGTTTTCCAGTGTCCCTTTTTCGCTCAAATTCGAAATTCTGCAAACAAAATTACAAATCAATCGTTTGTTCTTAGTAACAATGGACAAAAAGATCCTCTTGTCATTAGCTTAAAATTATCGGACAATGGTGGACGCCAATAACCTTCAGGATCTCTCGTTTCTTTGTGTGAAATCATCACCATAACTGTTTGACAAATATGTCGTGGACGAACAGACTGCCCCGATAAGGAGTCTGATCAGGTCCACAAATACATTTTACTGTCTTTCTGCAAATACTGCTATAGTATATTTTATTCCTGTGAAAGAAATACAATGTATATGTATGATATGCCAAAGAATGGCCACTGAGCAACCATATGAATTATCCGAATGAGTTCATATTCTATAGGCTTCTGGCTCTTGACTAGTTAAGCAAGCATACCAAATTTGCAATTCATCAGTGAAACTGTTTTGCAGATATCTTGCTCACATATCATATGTTTGGACAGACGGACATACTTTGTGATGACAATATCACTAGACCATAATTGGCCAAGGGATAAAACCTGGTTTTGTAATTCACTGAGTTTCTTGGTGTATCGAAGAAGTATACCAACTGTTTAGCACATATCTAGCTCACATATGTTTGAACGGACGGGCATGGTTTATGATGACAATATCCCTAGACCATAAGTGGCCAAGGGGTAAAACCTGGTTTCGTAATTCACTGAAAGTCGCTTGATGTATCGATGAAATATACCAACTTTCATATTGAAAAGTTGAAAGGTATCAGAGATATGGATCATTATCAATTCTGCATAAATTAAAGATGGCCGCCAAGGTTTTCTGTCAATCAGGTCCCGATTCAAAGTGTCTGGATGTATCGATGATGTATACCAACTTTCATATAAAACAACTGAATGGTAACAGAGATATGTATCATTATCGATTTCGCATAAATTAAAGATGGTCTCCAGGGCTTCCAGCTAATCAGAAAAGCCGGTTTGGCAATTCATTGAAAGTTGCTTGGTGTATCGATGATGTATACCAACTTTCGTATTGAACAGTTGAATGGTTTCCGAGATATGGATCATTAGTCATTTTGCATAAAATTAAAGATGGCCGCCAAGGTTTCCACCCAATCAGGTCCCAATTCAATAGGCTTCTGGTCCTTGACTAGGTAAATAAGCATCCCAAATTTGGAATTTATCAATGGAACCGTTTTCCGGCTATCTCGCTCACGTATATGGGCGTATGGACAGACGGACGTACAAGACGACGACAATACCCATGGCCAAAATTGGCCGAGGGATAAAACCACGGTAAGTATTATGCGACAATTCTGACTCACCCCGTACAAAAAAATCTTATAGTATCCTATAAGATTTTGACCCAAAATCCAATAAGACTTTTTAATAGGATCCTATAAGATTAAAATCTTATAGGATCCTATAAGATTAGGATCATATAAGATAAAATCCTATAGGATTTTTTAATAGGATCGTATAGGATTTAGTTATGGAATAGATTCTGCGAAATCTACAGGATTTCTCTATAAACTTTCTATAAGAATATTTGGATGAGAGATATAGGTCATCTTTTATGGTAAATCCACGAAATACAAAATGCCCCTGTATTGTAAAATAGTAAATACATCAGAAAATGTATTAGCGTAAACGTGGCTTGTTTTGGATGTAGCACAGATATGTTACATGGAAAGATATTCTGGTGAATTTACTAATGCATGGAAACAAAAAGAACAAACAAATAAATATAATAAATATTTTCTTTATTATATACATGTGCACTATAAAGATAGATAATCTCCATCAGTTTCCAGTAGAGCTTCTGCTCGCCATACAGTTTAGATTTCATGGCATCCCGAATGGCCTTCTCGGAACCGGGAAAGTTCTTCTGGCAGTCGTCTGGAAGAGAATGAAATAACTTGCAGTTAGCCACTGTGAGAAATAATAACAATCCATGAATGGGGCTAGATTGAAAATTTTCCGTACAAAGATCAGTACTTTTATTTCTTAGCAATTAGAATACTTCACATGAGCAGTGTGACTAACGTCACAGGACCTACGAAGTACAGTAGGCATTAGGACTCGAACGCGAACTGAACTCTTGGAAATCCCCATCCCCAGTTGAAATCCTGCCTATATTAAGATGGGCATCGCCCAAGTCAGAATCGCCAGTGATTTTCATAAAAATCACCAGAAATTTTCATCAAAAGTAGGTCAGCTCAGAACTTGTTGGTAACAGTCTCCTAATGCGCCTTCATTCCAAATATAAATAACGATCGCCGATTTAATTTTACAATTTTTTAACTAAAGGAAACAGATTGAATAATAAAAAGTTCAGTAGATTTCAAGCTTTACGTGTGAAAATACATTTACATCTCTTTAATGGTTTTCAGTGCCCTTGTCCAGGATCAAAATCGCATTATTTTCCCAACAATACAACAAATTTTTATATATAGTACTATAGTAGAAAGGTAGCATTTATGTAGTTTACGGTAATTCAACTCAAGACCAACACATTCTCTGCACAAGATAATAATGATTCTATGTCATTCTCCTGAGCATAACCGGTACAAAGACGAATAAATAGCGTCTCTACATCATGCTGTTATCTAGATATATGAGACAACACATTTTGGGTATCGTCAATCTGATGAATGTACTATTCCGGTTTTCTTGTTTCACATTATATTCTATGACGGTTGATCGGTGATTTTCTCTATTGATAAACATTAAACCACCTCAGATTCGTTGTGTGAATCGGAATTACATTGCTGTGACACACCAACACACTCCGTGGCAGTGATTCTGTATCCGCTAATCAAGGAATCAAAATGGATCAAGATTTGAAATGACAAGAAAAATTTAGACATATTTTTCACATCATGATCAAAGTTACTTTATCTAGTTAAATTCTAACGAAAGAAAATAAATTAAGACCCTTTAAACATGCCGTCAATGCCAGATGTTGAGTTTTATACAGCTGTAGATCAGGGCTCTGGGTGCATATATCATGTTTCCATACACTTGATGCACACAACAGCTGCAAAAACAAAGCCTCCTTGAACAACCTATCTTTATACAGGAAATTCTTAACTCAGAAAATACCAGTCTCTCTCAAAAGAAAACAATTTACGCCAGGAATGCCTTTTTTATTAAGCTAATTTTGTTAGGTAGGGGCCTACTTAGATTCAATAATTGTCAAGAAATTTCTTTGACTATACCTTAATCGCAACCATGTTTGTTCCTC
This sequence comes from Hanleya hanleyi, assembly GCA_036873755.1. NCBI lineage: Eukaryota > Metazoa > Mollusca > Polyplacophora > Lepidopleurida > Hanleyidae > Hanleya > Hanleya hanleyi. The sequence continues at coordinate 116,093 of JAVTVY010047572.1, read as the reverse complement.
AAACCTGACATACTTGAGATATGTACATGTATAACACACTTTCATTTGAGAGTCCAGACATTCCACCATCCATGTGAACAAATTGTACTCAACATGGAATAATTAAATTCACACTACCCATTTCTACAGTATCAGTACTATGTTACTATCTATGTTAGTACTACATACTATGGTATGGAGATTTGAATGAGTGAACTGCTAAACAACTTACATGTGTCCCAACACAAGCTGATGGCTTTGTTTCACCCTCAGTAAACTTTTATCATTGTTGCTCACAGGCTAATCTGAAGGATGATACCACATCTTTCTTTGTTCTGCTGGGTTATTGCACCAGGCGGACTTAATTGGGTGATGTATGATATTTTACCACCAGTGGCAATTTGACCTAAATTTGAAGCCTGAGTTGGTCTGTGATGAAATGTTTGGATGTGAAATAGGATACACGTTAAAGGCCACAGTTTGCATATATCTATAACAATATACTGAATTGTGTGTATTAAGAATGGCAAGTTGGTAATAGCAGTGTAGATAAATGCACTAACAAATGATGGAAAATTAGCATTTCCTATTTCACTGTGTTATATATACAGTGAAACATACAGCCAAGGGTTCCCAATGGGCATGACAGTGCACTCGCAGAGCTAACAATAAATAAAAAATAATAAAAAAAATAATTATAAATAAAAAAATCGGAAAATAATTATAAATCAAATTTTCATCAGAATTCGGTCAGCTCAGAACTTGCTGGTAGCAATGCCCTAATGCACGTTCATGCCAAAATTCAAGGTTCTAATGTCAATGGTTCTCCTTATTTTGCCGACGAAAGGATTCGGATGGACTGACTGACTCACTGACTCATTACCGGACAATTTGCGATCTGTAGCCTACTTCGTAGGAACAAATTCAATCCAAATTATTTTTATAATTAATGAAGTTTAATTTCAATTAACTGTCTCATCAATTAGCTACATTCTTAGTCAGTTAATACCTTTGTATGATTGGCCTGTCCCAGGATGTAATCCAACCTTTGCTGAAACCCACAAGTCTTGGCCTGTTGCGAGAAATACATGCATATAATTAAAACCTGATCAATTGTATACATGAGCAGTGTGACTAACGTCACAGGACCTACGAAGTAGAGTAGGCATTAGGACTCGATCGCATGTTCATTGAGATATGATGTGACCCTCCCCTACGGTGCGTTTCATCATAATATGGTACATGTACAACCTTCCATAACAGCCATAGGTTCTCTTTATAACATGCCTTTTGTGAGATTGAGCAAGATTATATTCTGGGTATTTATATACATGAGTAGTGTGACTAACGTCACACGACCTACGAAGTAGGGTGAGGAAGATGACTTGGGGGTCTAAGCGTAATGTTATAGGTCACCTAGATGACTTGGGGGTCCAAGCGTAATGTTATAGGTCACCTAAGTAGGTCAAATTTTCATCAAAATAGTTCAGCTCAGAACTTGCTGGTAACAGTCCCCTAGTGCACGTTCATGCCAAAAATCAAGGTTCTGCTGTCAACGGTTCTCCTTATTTTGCCGACGAAAGGATTCGGATGGACTGACTGACTCACTCACTCATTACCGGACAATTTGCAAATGAGAGCCTACTTCGTAGGAATTTACATCGATGTGTTCGTGCCACAAAAAATGAAAGTATATTGGTGAATGTTCTGGTCATTTAGTGATCCGGCCCTGGTACATCAAGCAGTTGAATAGACTCGGAGTTAAACACATTAATACTGGGTTTCACCAGCCTCCGTCTATAAATAGTTCGCTCAGCTGTATTGAGGTCGCTGTCCTCAGATCTTGCGGTTGAATCCAACAGCGAGAGAGCACCAGGCATGCCAGGTTTCCCTCGCTTAAATGATCGGACTTTTCTCCGTATGATCTATAACAATATACTGAAGTGTTAATTATAAATCTAATTTTAATCAGAATTATTTCAGATCAGAACTAGCTGGTAACAATGCCCTAATGCTCGTTCATGCCAAAAATCAAGGTTATTCCTACGAAGTAGGCTACAGATCGCAAATTGTCCGGTAATGAGTGAGTCAGTCAGTCAGTCAGTCCATCCGAATCCTTTCGTCGGCAAAATAAGGAGAACCATTGACATTAGAACCTTGATTTTTGGCATGAACGTGCATTAGGGCATTGTTACCAGCAAGTTGTGATCTGAAATAATTCTGATTAAAATTACATTGATAATTAACACTTCAGTATATTGTTATAGATATACATTGTGTATGTAAACTGTAGCCTTTAACGTGTATCCTATTTCACATTGGTCACACCAGGCTTGAGCCTTCAAATTCAGGTCAAATTACCCACAGCTAAAAATACCCTGTCCCACTGTATGGCACATGGCCCTGAGGTTAATCTTAAGTACTGCATATACCCTCAAACAATCAGCGCTGTTTCCATAACGAAGCTGAGGTGGTTTAACGTTTATCAATGAAGAAAATCACCGATCAACCGCCATAGAATATAATGTGAAGCAAGAAAACCGGAATAGTACATTCATCAGATTGCCGATGCCCAAAATGTGTTGTCTCATATATCTAGATAACAACGTGATGTAGAGACGATATTTATTCCTCTTTGTACCGGTTATGCTCAGGAGAATGACATAGAATCTTGTGCATAGAAGGTGTTGGTCTTGAGTTGAATTACCGTAAACTACATAAATGCTACCTTTCTACTATAGTACTATATATAAAAATTTGTTGTATTGTTGGGAAAATAATGTGATTCAAAAAGTTGTTTTCATACTGTACAAGGGCACTGAAAACCATTAAAGAGATGTAAATGTATTTTCACACGTAAAGCTTGAAATCTACTGAACCTATATTATTCAATCTGTTTCCTTTAATTAAAAAATTGTAAAATTAAATCGGCGATCGTTATTTATTTTGGAATGAAGGCGCATTAGGAGACTGTTACCAACAAGTTCTGAGCTGACCTACTTTTGATGAAAATTTCTGGTGATTTTGATGAAAATCACTGGCGATTCTGACTTGGGCGGTGCCCATCTTAATATAGGCAGGATTTCAACTGGGGGTGGGGATTTCCAAGAGTTCAGTTCGCGTTCGAGTCCTAATGCCTACTGTACTTCGTAGGTCCTGTGACGTTAGTCACACTGCCATGTAATGTCAACGGTTCTCCTTATTTTGCCGACGAAAGGATTCGGATGGACTGACTGACTCACTCATTACCGGACAATTTGCGATCTGTAGCCTACTTCGTAGGAATATGGTTCCGTATGACATGCAATCCAGTTCTTCTTTTGTTTAATACACTCAGGATGATTGAATAGGTTGACTACCATAAAGGGTAAAGAATGGAACACATTTACAAAAGATTGATGAAGATGTCTATTACCCTTTGTTTAGTACTCCATGATATACAACAAGGGAGATAAACAGTTTGTTTGACGTTCTAACCAATATACACTATGAAGATATCAACCATACCTAGGTGTGCTCATTAAAGTTCCTGTCAGTCGAGTGGCTGCTTGAAGTGAGCCGAGTTCCTTGTAGCAGCTGCATTCTGGAATATGAAAGTATACATTAGAAAGAAGCCATTAGAATTGAAGTGAAACAATAATGTGAATTTTTATAATTTGTCTTTGTTAATTTCTGGTTCAACTAAATCTCCGTAGAGGTTTTCAAATAACAAATAAATGCTTATTAACTACAAATCGTATTCTTAAATTTTTGAAATGAAATAAATATATAAAATGAAATGTTCTCGTTTCTCAAGATGTGGGTAGAAATGTACAATTGAAGTGTGTGAAGATCCTTAGCTTTGGTATATGAATAATGCAATCAACAGAGAAGGAAAATATAGCCTGTTATAATGATGGAAAGTCTAATCATAATTGATTATACTTTTTCTGATTACAGCGAAAAATAGGTTATGCTAACATTTTATTATCAATATATCTTAAAACATTTCGTTACCATTTTGTCAAAAATTTGGTATGGAATATTCTCTAATCTTCTGAAAGGAACAAAAATCAATAAATTTTATAAATCAATAAACAGTTCAAAACAACAAGATAATTTATTTAGAGCTACCACCAGTTAAATGCCCCTGTTTTGACATGAACAGGAAGTATACAAGCAGTTTTGTGATAAAAATATCTCACCCTCAGAGGATTTCCTCCAGGGGTGCATGCCAATCTTCATATGAGGTTGGGGTTTCCAAGCTGACAATTCACATAATCATGACAATAGCAATCCACACTGCCTTGATGAACCTGGGTAGATCTGAAAGTGATATTGAGACAGAGATATGGATATTTCTTTGTGAAAGCCATGCTATATGACCCATTAAATTTGACTGCAATGATAAGGTGAAGTACATTATTACAACCAGTCCATATAGCAATATTTATTGAGACCAATATCATTTTTTTAATATGCCAAGTATGTCAAGGGAAACTTGTTGATAATAATAGCTGAGTCCCACTGTTCAGCTCAGTTCTTTGCTTATTAAGTTATGAAAAAAAGAAAAATTATAGTTATATTTATAACTTACTTACCATATCACTAGCTGCACTCCTCACCATCTGCAATACAGTTCTTCAAACCTCCATAGTTCTAGCTTAACATGAACAAATTCACCTGGTTTTTGCACTTGTGGTCAGCCATTTTATTTGTTGTTGTTTTAAGATGATGGTGGCGCCCCCGTTGTTCAATTACATTTTCAAGGGCATTATAACTCCACCCATTTTGATGAGACAGTTATGCCTAATCCACATACTTCAGTATTTTTTTTATTTTTTACATAATCAACTCCCAGTACACCAAGTACAATGACACGATGTGATAGATCTTGAAGTAGAGGCCAAATAATTCTTCTGACTTCAACAAAGGGTATGGTTGCAGCGGAGTTACCTTGATACTGAGGGCCGTGTGCACCATAGCCATAAAAAACATTATGGCCATAATAAACTATCCATATATAACACCCGGCCAAAATGTCACCGACACATTTAGAAATAAAATAGGCATGGCAACAACGGAGTTACCTTGATACTGAGGGCCGTCTGTTTCACAGTCCTACAAAACAAACTATGTCCAAATTTATATAAATGCATAACAACAATAGCAGGGCCAAACCGCACATGGCGAACAGTGTTCGGTATAAAATATAGGAAATGGTGATAGCGGAGTTACCTTGATACTGAGGGCCGTCTATCTCATTGTCCTACAAATACGTTATGGCCATCAAACGATAATGTATACGGATGATATGCCAAACTATTTATTTGTCTATTCACCTAGTATTATATTTGTCCAAATATTTAGTTATTTATTCATTTGTTTATGTATTTATTCATGTACTTGGTTATTTATTGCTATTTATCTAATGTGACTGACAGTCACGAGGGTGCCTGTTGTGGGAGGAAGTTATAGCAAAGTATTGCATTAAAAAAAACAGGAAACTCTACAAAATCTATTATTTCTTGTGATACAGGCACAGCACACTGAAGACCACAGACGGGCTAGACCAGACCTGAAACAGAATACCGATGCCGACAACAATTATTGAATAGCGCCGTGAGTGACAACACTCCAGAAAGACGTCCTGAACTGGTAAAATCAACTCTTCACAAGACCAGACGCGCCACGCCTGAGATGCCAACGAAATGACGATTGACTAATGCAGAATATGATCCTTTGAATTTCAAGCATTCCTGTACACCGATACACACTTCAAGCACTTTTACCGGCCACAGATTTCTGAAAGAACCCGCCTATGGTTCTTCCAGTTTTTTTTCTGGACGGCTTTGTGTGTATGGAGGAGTACACAGACAAAGGAATCACCCACGCGACTACAATATATAATGAACACATATTTACCAGTATAACCTCACCACAAACTGACCGACGAACTTGTACATAGTCAATTCTTCTCTTCTATTTATACCTCCTTCCGCTCTCTCCGTGTTATTTATTTTATTTTAATTTTTTATATTTTAAAATACAGCGCTTGTAAACATCTTAAATGAACCAGGAAATGTAACGTGGAATTAAAATGAAACATTGAGTGATGGGCCGCGAAATCCGTATGGGAAACGGCTCTTAAACTACAATTTCAATAAAAAAAAACCCACCCCACCCCAACATACTTAACTCTGTCAGAGGGACACTTCCCCCCTCTCCACCCTCCTTGTCCACCCTCCTTGCCGGAACGACAAACAATTGAGAGCTGATACTCCGTGACTTGTACAGATTATCCTATTCGGGTGATTTTGAGCCTATTTTCATCATGTTGGCGGCAATGTGGGGTACCAGAAAATTGATATTTTCGTCAGATTTCTTCAAAATTTTTGCTTTTCTGCGTGAAAAATTGGGTACATCCTATTTTATATCATATCATATTGTTATTTACTAATTTATCATTCATTTTTTTGCGAAGAAAACGCCGAAATAAAAAAATCGAAAAATCTGACCGAAAAAAATGACGTCATCATGGCGACCATTGTGGATTTGTTTACATTTTGCAATAGACCTTGACCCAAAGATATGGTGTGGTGAGTTCCAACCATCTAGCCTAAGGGGTAGCAAAGACTAAAAGGGAGACACTTTCCGCACCCTCCCCCAATCTCAGAAGCATCGGTGCGACCCAGTGAAATCAAATCTCAAGTATAAGCGCAAATTTATGCGGTATCATTCATGATGAAGTCTTGATGTTGATGTTTTGTTATAAATGTATGGATAGCCGATCCAGATGTTGGTAGCCGAGCAGTATGAATATTGTTGACGCTAGAAGCAAATAACGTGAGGTCGTTAGTGAGCTCCATGTTCATTCTCGTACACCGACTCATATTGTCATGTTCCGTAGAATGAAAACACAAACTGCTTTTCAATGGCTAAACAACTCACCGGTACTCATATTAGACATCAACAATGTAATAGCCGGAAACGCAGTATGGATGTCTTAGAAGATGGATAGAGCCACGTGTCAGATACATGTGCATTAATTCACTAAGGAGCATGCAACATGCAAAAGAAGAGAACAAAATGCATTTTTGTTACAAAGAAAACACAATTAATTTAATACATCGTCGAAATACTATTTGTAATAGTACAATGTTACTGTCTTTTCCTTCAAAATGTCAGACACGTTATATTCAAACTCTGTTATCAATGTCGTTGTGTATGTCAATAATTACAGAGCTAAATAAGAAATACAGCCCACTGTCTTTTCAGTAGACCTACAAATCTTAAGGAAGAACCTGTATCGGTCAAACTGAGGTCAACATTGCTCACCGTTCTACCATTGTATCAGAAGCAAAGGACCTTGCGCGGTTTAGTGAGGTACATGGGGTGCGGTTTTGTGTGCCAAAATGAAATGTTGCATCCGAAAGAAAGTTTACAATTACTTGCAGTATTATCTTGAGTGTTTTGCAGGCCCTGGATCTTTGGGATTTTATAAACATCTCGAGGTAGTGTATTTGTGCAAAATCGCATTTCACGGTGAAAGTATCACCCTTTTGTTTGCGTAGACGTATGAAGTCAATTAAGAAAGAATCTAGGGCCTGGAATATACTCAGACCATACGAGAAGATAATATACTTTAACCTAAAATCTTTCGGACGTGATATTTCATTTTGGCACTCCAAAACGCACCTCATGGAAACAAATACCTCACTAAACCGCGTCAGGTCATCTGTTTCTCATAATATTATTCAATGAGTTACCATAGCTGTCACAATCAGCCATTGCCAACTATAGGCCTACATGTTTATTTAATGCACGCTAACCAGCACATTGCTAAACATCCAAGTGTTATTGGATATCGGACTACATCGTTACAAATGCACATCTGCCTAATCTGACAAACACATTGCTGAGAGTGCAAACAATATTCGAATGACTTACCACGGCTGTCATTAACCACTGACGTCTCGTAGTCTTGTGTAGCAATCCCTTTGCTAAACTTTCATCCATAATATTCAAATGGATTTGAGAGAGTGCATGGATATAATGTACGCGTCTCCAAGTTAACAAACGCATTACCGGTACTAAATGCCCATCCATAATATTCACTTGGATTACCATAGCTGCCACACTGAACCATTGTCGACTTGGGGTGAGTTTACATAAAACATACACGTTCCTCAACGTGGAGGCATAAGGCATAATATTCAAATGAGTTACCACGGCTGTCACATTCAGTTATTGGCGAGTCTACATAATACGATTTAACAAACACATTACTAAACGTTAATGGAGATAGATTGATTAAAATGTGCTCCTCGGCCTGATTTAGTATTTTTGAGGCATTTGCAGTGAGGACTTTCTCTTATAGCAAAAATATGACACCTCAAACCAAAATAAATTCGTCACACAATATATTAGAAAGTTTGTTTATTGGAAAGAACCACAAATGGTTTTGGTTTGAGGTGTCATATTTTTGCTACAGTAGAAAACCCTTCATAAAAATGCCCACCCAAATACCAAAAATAAGACCGGGAGCACATTTTGATCAATCATATCTCTATTTGTATGCAACTGAACATCTCATTTTTTTTCGAAGGGGATATTTCAGTATTAAACTTCAAGTACACCAGCAAAGTGCCTGTTTCCGATCATAGTGTTAAAAATTAATTTGCTATTATAGTAGGGTATAACTTATAGTCGGTGCATACCATATATACACGACAGTGTTTATATTATTTCTTTTTCTATAATATGTTTATTAATTAATCGTTAGACTGGAATGGCCTTAGCTCAGTTCGTAACATACTATAGCTCAGTACATACACCCGATTAGGAACACGAACATTGTGAAATATGGAATTTCTTAGCCACCATACTTTCACGTACAGGTAGACTTCTTAGCCACCATATTTGTCCCAGCAATTTTATATAATTTGTACATGCAAACTAGAAGTCGTATTTTAACTGTGTTTAATTTCCAGTGCCGCTTGTTTTGATTAAGCTATTTCCGAGATTCCATTTCATGACCTTTTAGGTCCGTTTTTTTGTAAAACATAAACAGTTATATAACTTCAATTTATATGGGATAATATAGAGAATGGTTGTGTAATTGCACTGGAATTGCACTTTGTAATCCCAAATTTGATGTGCATGTTTAGAAAATGAGACAGATAGCCGAGCGGAAAGTCACAGCTGTACTGAAGATGTGACGAGTCAGCTTGACCCTGTAATATACTAGAATTGTATATATAGGAATGATCGACGTGTACAGGCAGACTAATTCAACATCATGTCTCGATGATAGATGTACCACCTCCAGTGTTTAAAGACATTTACAAATGGTCTGATGTTAATGAAGTTGTGTTGGTCTGCCTGCCGAATGCCGCCGATCATTCCTAAGTTAGGTGAAATGAATTTACAATGAATCGGCTTAATATTCAACAGACATGGACTCCGTCGTTGTTGTATCCTGTCTCATTTAAAGAGGCTATCAAGTCTTCGAGAAATCTCGTAGCCGAAACTGGAATCTATTTATCTGGGTTATGTAGACACCATCATCCGAGTCAACAGACGACCTTGCGTTATAATATGTAAGATCGCGCACAAGCCCTTGTCGTCTTGAAGACCGAAAATTCTACATTGGCGAGCTTGCCAGGATAAAGAAAATGTTTGGATACAACTACAACATCATTAGACGACAACTCCAGAGGATCGACACTGAGACACTGAGAGTGCTAACTTTTGGACCACGCGCTCCGACGTCCTCCGGAAGTAGCGATCTTTGACACTGGTGATTACGTCATTTCAGAGTCAGATGATGAGGTACTACCTTACGTGCCTCTTGATGCACATGACATCGACGTAGCGGAGTTACGTCAACAGCAGGAGAATGATTATGGGGATTTTCTAAGGAATGTTCCAGATGATTATGCAATACATAATGAGGTACTGTACTCTACTAAACGTATCGCCATTGGAAGCCGAATATCCCAGAGTAGTATTGCCCTCAGCTTTCAGGCAACGTGTATTGAAACAAGCTCATGAGCGCACTGGCCACCAAGGGTCACACAAAACGCTATGTCTAATTCGAGATAATTTTGTTTGGCGTGGTATGCGCAGATATGTCCCTTCATTCATTGGCACCTGTCCGAGGTTTCAAGTTAATAGACGAGTTCGGACTCGTCCACGGTACACCGAAATGCCACTTGAGCAATACTCAGATGGACAGATAATAGGCATGGATTTAATAGACCCGATGACTCGCTCTCCTACAGGAAATGTGTACATTTGGTCATTATTGACCACCATACTGCATGGGCTGAAACATATGCTATTCCAACAAAAACTTCTGAATGTGTGGCGGGAAAGTTCTTTGATGAGTACTGTACACGCCATGGTATATCTGAGATAGTGATTACCGATTTAGGTAAAGAGTTCAATGCTGGCTCACTTCGAAGAAATCTCAAAGCAGTTGGTATTGAGCACCGTACAATCACACCGTACCATCATCCGACCAATGGCAAGACAGAAAGGTTCAACCAGACCTTTAAGAATATAATTCAAAAGTTAGTGAATAACCAATCTAGACGTTGGGAGTCTGAGATGCCAGCGACAGCTTGTGCTGTACATGTCTCGACCGGTTATACGCCATTCTTTCTGACCTACGGCTTCTGCTTTCACTTCCTGTTGATGCATCTCAAGATTTAGATGACAGACTTACAATATTAGGTAATGTCTTACAACGTGCCAAGGTGGCAACGCAAAAGTCACGACGATATCACCGTGCTCAGATAGATAGGCGAGCTAACGCAGGTGAGTTCAAGATAGGTAATTCCGTAGTTGTAAAGCCGAAGAGCGGATAAAACTTACATCTCATTGTGACTCCCAGTATGAGATAATCCGGATATCCGTCACTTCCGATTAGGGAAGCGAAAAGTGGTGAATATCAGTAAGTTGCGCGTCGTTGACCCCCAAATCGTTTGGGATGGGGTGGTTCCTCGGCCCATACGCAATCCTGCTCTTGGGACTCAGCGTAGTCTGGTTCAAGCGAAGAACGGCACCTCCACCCCCCCTCCGTAGAACCACCTCCACAGTGATCAATACCGTTGACTGGCGGCTCCGCTCAGCCTGTGGCTCGTCATGGAGACGACGTACTTCATGATGACACAATTCAGGTGGGTGACACCCCAGATACGTCAGAGCCAATGAATGTCCAGATAGGGGATGATCCTAGCGAGGGTGCCGAGCTAATGAATGAAGAGATAGAGGACAATGACTCTGATGAATCGGATCTGACAGACGACTGTCTGCCAACCACTCACCGTTACTTTCTGCGCAAACCACGTTCGCCCCTCCCCGGTGTTATGTATAATAAGAAACGCCGTACGTACACATTTCGCTTCCAATCATTATAGAGTCAGGATGTTGATCTTTTTGATCATCTTATTTGGCACAGCATGCGCAGAGCCGCGTATAGCAAGCCTTTCAGATGGTGTGCTTGTTCCCCGCTGTCGACCAATATCTCTCGTTAAAGCAGAGTGGTCTTACTATCACAGCCCCAGAGATACCTCCAACATTCCTTCAACGTGTAATGAAATTCGAGACGGCCATTAATGCATCTGTACGAGAGAACCAAATTCACCCTGATGATATAGTTAGTTGGTTCTATCGCTTAAGGCATATTCGCCGAACCATTCAGCAACTTACTATGGTTCATTCCGTTGATACTGATGGCAGGCAACGAAGAGGATTACTGGATTTTATGGGCGAAGTGGCCGCTTTTGCCTTTGGCCTCGCCACGTCACATGAGATCGATGACCTGCGCCGAATAATCCAATCAGCACGAGCAGAAACGAAATCAATTGTTCACTATTCTAATGAACTAGCCTCACATGTCAACAAAGCCTTTGATGAAATAGAGGTCAATCGTGACCAACTAAACAGACTGTGTGCTACTGTTGCTAATATTACTCAGTATATTGATATTCTTGAAGATGATGACCATGAAGCTCGGACTGAACGACAGCGACTCATATTGTTACTACGTTTCGGGCATGTCGTTGACGCGTTAGAATTGACCTTGTAGTCTTTTGCGGAGGCTCAGTTGCACTACCGACACGAAATGGCTTCTTTGGAGTTAGGCCGTCTAACGGAGGATTCGTTTCCAACCTCTCAACTTCGGGCGATGCGACAGCTCCTACCGGTGGGTGTTCGTCTCATTTTCCATACAAATGTACCGCAATGTATTGGTGCGTCCAGTTGGAACAAGGAAACACTTTCCTACGCGGCCACTCTCCCATTGATTGACGATGGCGCTTACGTCGAAGATGGTTTGCAGTCCTGGGCTATGCCTTTAGAAGAGCCTGGACATTATGGACAAATTGTCTTTGCGGCGGGTCATATTGGACTGGACACAGAGACTGGATGGTATTTTGTCCCGACTCGGTGTGTGAGTCATTCTCATCGAGTATGCTATGGCAGTGCGCAAATGCAACAAGAACATATTCCCTGCATTATGAGTGTGTTAACGAATAATTCTAATACCGCTTGCATGGTGCGATTATTGCAAATTAATGATTCTTCGAGCAAATTGTTTGAGCTCTCTAGTCAATTTGTGTTGCAAACATTTGGTGAAGATGTGTCCGTGCATTGTGCCGCTCGGCCCGCTGAAGTTCATTCATTAACTTACGATGTTTACCCGCTTCATCCCGGTAAGTGTGTTTTACTGGTGTGGGCTGCAAAGTAGAGTCTGCTACTCTCTATTCTAAAGAATTCTCATTTCTTGCAGATAGAGTTCAAATGACTCTTGAATTTTACAAGAATTATTGCCCGTTTGAATGCCAATCCTGAGAATGCATTGAGTAAGGTGGTCCATGTTCCTTTGCCGCCGTTAGCTGACCTTGACGATATGATAATTGACGTATCAGTGAATGACATTTTGACATATATTTCTTTTACCATGGTTTCGCTGGGTGCCCTTGTCGCGATTTTGTATATCTTTTGTACACGTTATAAGCTGTATAGATATTGTTCTCAATTTTGTTCGCGGACCTTCATTGTACGTCAGCCTGTTCAACCCGGTGACATTGCAATGCATGACCTGCCACTGGACAGTACTCCGGAGACTGCTCTACGTGACCATGTTTTCCCATCTTTGTATCCTCCTTTGTAATGTTTTTGCTTTTCTTTCTTTCATCACTTTTGCCAGTGGGCGTGCGTTTTCCTGCAGGGAACGAGGTCAAGTTCTGATGTATTTGGTTGCTGCTGAATTGATCACTCATGCAGTTTCTAGCACCATTTCTTCCCCTCTTCTTATTATTGTTTCTGTTTTTGTTTATTTTTGTTTGACTGTTTCGACATTTTAATGTATTTAAATACTGTTCTACATGTATTTTGTTTTGTTTTGGTAAACTATTTTGGATTTGAAGCTGAGGTACTCGAAGGATTCTCCAGCAATTGTTTTGCATTTGTGAATGTTTTGGCACATTATTTTGACTTCGCGGTGCTTGAAATGTTTTCAGGCAATTGTTTTGGTCATACTTGACATGTGCACACTTGCGATGTGACTGGAATGTTGTATCACATACCTAGAGTATTTGCGTTGAAACATTTTGATAACTATGGAATTATGACCTTCCGCTATGAACATGGACTATAATAATTGAATAATTGTTTACGATGTTTGACTGATATTGCGGATAACGAACTCAACTATGGATACGGACTATTCTCTGAACTTTGGATATCATTTTAATGAATTATGCATTTTGTTTTTCTACTTTGCGATGAATGAATGATAGTATCATCCATCTTCCATTTCTGGGGGATGTGTGAAATATGGAATTTCTTAGCCGCCATACTTTCACGTACAGGTAGACTTCTTAGCCACCATATTTGTCCCAGCAATTTTATATAATTTGTACATGCAAACTAGAAGTCGTATTTTAACTGTGTTTAATTTCCAGTGCCGCTTGTTTTGATTAAGCTATTTCCGAGATTCCATTTCATGACCTTTTAGGTCCGTTTTTTGTAAAACATAAACAGTAATATAACTTCAATTTATATGGGATAATATAGAGAATGGTTGTGTAATTGCACTGGAATTGCACTTTGTAATCCCAAATTTGATGTGCATGTTTAGAAAATGAGACAGATAGCCGAGCGGGAAGTCACAACTGTACTGAAGATGTGACGAGTCAGCCTGACCCTGTAATATACTAGAATTGTATATATAGGAATGATCGGTGTGTACAGGCAGACTAATTCAACATCATGTCTCGATGATAGATATACCATCTCCCGTTTTAAAAGACATTTACAAATGGTCTGATGTTAATGAAGTTGTGTTAGTCTGCCTGCCGAATGCCGCCGATCATTCCTAAGTTAGGTGGAATGAATTTACAATAAATCGGCTTAATATTCAACAGACATGGACTCCGTCGTTGTTGTATCCTGTCTCATTTAAAGAGGCTATCAAGTCTTCGAGAAATCTCGTAGCCGAAACTGGAATCTATTTATCTGGGTTATGTAGACACCATCACCCGAGTCAACAGACGACCTTGCGTTATAATCGCGCACAAGCCCTCTTAAAGACCGAAAATTCTACAATATGAAGAGTCATGCGTGACTAAGATACAATTTACTCCATACTGAAAACGACTTCGAAATCCATTCTTTACTCTGTATAGAAAACGACTTGGAAATCCATTCTTTATGGAGGACTGCTGACTAGGATCTGATATTCGTATTGAGTAAGACCATGTTGTCCTCCTTAGATGGGGGCTTCACTTTTCATCTTGAAATCCTCAATACTGCCACGCTTTATATGGCAAACTAAAAAAAATGTTTGTTATAACGTTCTAATGAATTGCTGGAAATAAATGCCAAACCAAAAGTTTAAAAGGTTTTCATGAATATATTTGTTGATGCTGCTGCTTATAAACATTGATAACCTGTATTTTATGTAAGTTGTATGCAGACCAGGGCTGTCTGACGACCTCTTCTTAAAAGTGAAAAGATATTGAAACAATAGAAATCAATAGAGACCGACCCAATCAATCTATCGAATCAATTTCAAATGCTGCGCACGGTCCAGATACATGTTTTTAAATTTTGGCCAAGCAACCCTCAGACTATTTGTTATTGTACGTGTGCACAGGCATAACAAACCTGTTCAGACTCAGGGGCCGATTTCTCGAAAGTCAACTTAAGTCCAAAAATGGTACTTAAGTTCCTAAATTCACTTAAGTGAGTGATAAATGACTTAAGTGCATTCCCCGAAACTTTTCTCAGCAAATAAATTGCCTCAAAATTGCTTAACTTTAAGACTGGTCAGAGGTGACATAAGTCTATTTTAAAATGCTTAATACCAAAAAAAATAATAATTCAAGATGGCCGTCATAATGCTCGTTTCAGTGGATAAAAAATGCAAAATATCCAACAGAAGGTGAAATTTATGCAAATCGCCGAAGGTGATACAAAAGTGAGTCGAAAATCAATCACATACAACTCGATTTTAATGAGAAAACGTATTGAAATTTGTTTGAAATGGCGTATCTAAATGGCAAGGAGCACCTCTCTCTGAATGCTGATTGATCAGGTATGGTATATTGATTAGGTGATTCAGTTGTTGACGATGTTCTCTCGCACTCTGTCATCATGATGTTGCGAACAGTTGACGCTTGTGTGATTCAAATTGATGTATGCTCTAAGATTGACATCGTTAATTACATATGATAATCAGTGTATTATGAAGACAAGATCGCTGATGAATCAATTTGCATGTTAGCTACGGGTTAGTTGTAGAGATATTTGATACATTTTCGGAATTTGGGAGAAAAAACTAACCGTTTGGCGCAGTCGATTCCCGCACTCGGCGATCAACAAACACGAGCGCCTCCTACAACTAAGCAGGTCGCACGAATTACCTCCCTTCGCGAGGGTTCATATGGGGGCGTCCTCCAGCCGCACTTTTCTTTCAGACCTTAATGTCTCGAATCCATGTACTGAATTGCTCAATTAATAATTTTGTATGAACAATATATATAGTTCAGAACATTTTTTGCTGGCATTAGTCTCTGAATTTCCAAACATTTGGTTTTTGAGGTAAATAAATATATTTACAAAAATGAATTAATATCTTCACAGAACAAAATAATTGATCAAGTTACAGTTTACAAGAGATTTTGTTTTAAAATAAAAACATTAGAGATGTTAGAGGTGTAGATATACATCCAGGAAAGTATGCTTGCCTCGACTTCTAGGTTTTAATATAAAACATATTTCAATACTTCAATAGTCACATTATAAATACCTTTTAATCCTAAG
Source organism: Hanleya hanleyi (assembly GCA_036873755.1). Taxonomy (NCBI): domain Eukaryota; kingdom Metazoa; phylum Mollusca; class Polyplacophora; order Lepidopleurida; family Hanleyidae; genus Hanleya; species Hanleya hanleyi. The sequence continues at coordinate 99,797 of JAVTVY010047572.1, read as the reverse complement.
TTACTGACTGAACCAGAGATATTCCTTTCTCACACATGCACAATGTATTCCGCTCCAGCATTGACAGTAATGACATTTTTCAGCCTTATTTGCAAGAGCCAAAACTTGCTAAAATAATTTTACAAGATATATTTTGTTACAATAAGTTGATTTCATGATTTCTTGTTTCAGTATAATTGTTCGAGACTCAGATAAGAAAATATTATTATTTATTCTTATTAAAAGTAATCCTGTTACTTCACTCAAACATTTTTGCACGGAGGATCATTTTGAAAATAACCTTAGATTGACAAAAATAATTATGAAAATAGCTAAAAACAAAATAAATTTCATTACTTTTCTTAAAAACAACATTTTTGGGTGTTTTATATAAAATTGTTAGAATCATTTGTCATTTTGTGTTTTGGGAAATCTTAATTTTATAAATGTTTTTTTCTTATGTGGGGCAGTTGTATTGAACCATCAACAGTGCTATATACAAAAATGACTTGGTTTTTTTCTGGCTTATACCTACAATACTCCGAAGATGGATCCTGCAATTTATGCACAGAATGGGTTCCGACAGGGCGATGTGCACACTCATGGCTACACATCTACAGGTCAGTTCAATATTGCAATTTTAGCATTTGGTGATATTTTTTCTACACGATTGGTTAATTTGTCAGTTGTTTAATCTCGACATATGCCTACTCTAATTGTTTGTACAAAATCTCTGATAGCAGCTTCGTTTATGCTAGGCAAGATAAAACGTAGTATTTACTTCTGGTGGAATGATGTTTTAACCCTATCTGGCCTGGGCGATTTGGGGTGTATCGCGGCCTGGGGGGGGGGGCGGAAAGTGCCCCCCTATATATTTTCTCTACCACTAAGGCTAGAGCGATGAAACTTACCACACAGTATCTTGGGTTCAAGCTCTACCGGGAAATGTAATAAAATCCAAGATGGCCGTCATGATGTCGTCACAGTGACATCTTCTCGGAAGCCATTTTTCGGCCTTTTTGGGGTCGATTTTTCGAAATCTTCATTTTTCCGATTTTTGTCTCGAAAAAAATCAAATAAAATATAGAATAATTAGTTTTGCATAAATAAAATACTTTCAAGGCCTTTTAGGCAAGGAAAATGTGAAGAAATGGAGCGAAAAGATTGAAAAACACGACTTTCGCGGATACCACATGGCCGCCATTTTTAATTTACCCATGATCGTCTGCCCGGGAGTATATGAAAATTAGCTCAAAATGACCCCAATAAGATAAGCTTTAAAGTCACCAAGTTTCAGCCTCCTCGGTTTTGTCGTTTCGGAGCAGCAGAGAAAAGTTCACTAGGGGGGCACTTTCCGCCCCCCCCCCCCCAGGCCAGGTAGGGTTAAACCTAATCCGACTTTCGCACATTATTGAGAGAACAAAGGCCCAGTGTGTTCAGTTGATCAGCTACTGGTTCATATAATTTCACTTTGACCTATCTGTTAACCCATGAGAATATTTTGAACTGCTCATGATTGACATAATTTTATAAAGATGTACTATATTTTTCAGTACCAGTATTCAAAGAAAGTGTCATTATGCTTGAAATAATGTATAATTTGGGAAATATTACATGAAACTATGCCAGCTATCTCAAGTTAAAAATTTCTCCTGAGTTAAAAGATAGGACAAGTGAATTATGAAAACCACTACCTCAGCTGAAATCACTGGTCACAGAGACAAACTTTTCTTTGTATTCTCAATAATGTGCAAAAGGTAGATTCCAATAAAATTAAACTGGATTTCCATAGATTTAGTGCTTAAAGCTCGAAACAATAAGCAGTAGAAGCTGGTACATCGGACCTTCAAATCCCACTCAATATTCTATTCTAGAGGGTATACAAAGGATTTCCACATTATTCTGGTTAGATCAACTACAAGGACTACTTTAGTGAGAGTACATGTGAAGAATGACTATGGTTGTTATGGTCAGAGATGCCAAACAAATTATCATGAATGAAAAATGTTCCACAGTCATAATCAGCATGGAAGGAGATCCTAAAATGGAATTGTTATTCAGGAATAAAGGTAATAAATTACTCGAGTTTCTGATATTGCAAAGTTAAATGTTATTCAGTTGAAAATTGATGATTTATAACAAAGCTTAAAGCTTAAAGTGATGTACAATCAAGATAATACACATACATGTATCACCAGTGTAAGATGTATACATGTGAAAGATTTCCAGATTTCTTCAAGGGAGTTTTCCTGTCTCTGCAACTGGGCAATGTGTGTGTGTGTATAAACACACTACCTGGTAATTCTGGTACAGTGCCTTTTCGACTCATTTGTACAAATTGTATGGTGATTGTTTGAGTAATAGCTGAGCTGAAGGTATAGTTCAGTCAATTGAATCCATTTCGTATCAGGTAAAGGAAACATTTATTATATTTTAAGACAGTAATTCTGAGCAATATATTGTGATATGGTATCCACATAACACATTTAGAAAAAATCCATTAATCTGTTATAATTTTGTTGTGCCCTCACAATTTTTTTTTACATTATATATGTGTTGAATAATGTAAGCCCTGCCATGGGATGGATGTTCATCTGTTACAGTATGTGGTATACATATTACTGGTAATTTAAATAAAATGTCTAAATCCATCAAGAAATCAAAGCTGTGGACTTTTCTGGAATATTTCACCAGATTGACTGTTCAGTGGATTGGAAATAATATGCTTGCTTGATGTAACGAGTTAGGATCAATGGTCTAAGTGAGCTAACCAGTCCATAGAATATATAAGGCCATTCATAATAAATTGCGTGCTTCCGGTAATGAGTTTCATCAAAATATGGGTAGGTAGGTTGGTCGGCTGGCTTATATTATTTGTTTGATTGTTTTGCTCTTACAGCATATATCGTGTACAATAACAAGCTTTAAAAAGGAATATTTGAAAGTTTTGTACTAAATTTAAAGCTGGATAGCTGGATTTACTTGTATCTACTACGTTATGCATTCACGTCACAACACAGAAAAGTGAAATTGTTAAGGATTGAAAAAGTTATTGGAAATTTTGAGCTAAAATTTTTATTTTGGGAAGGCAGGGTCACCTGAAACATAAGGTTTTTTTTAATGGATGGCCTAATAAGCCTTATGGTAATCCCTCTAATTAATTCTTTCACGGGAAGTGAAATTTCCCACTATAAAATCTGGGGGTGATCAAAAACTGTTAGAACTGGGAGTTGACAAAACAGTTCAAAACCATGCATATAATCCATATTTCTTCGTTATTTCAATGTTTAAAGAGTGATTAAATTTATTAGAACCACAAATTTTGAATATTTCCCCTAAATTGGACGTGATTGGATTAAGATAGGGGGATTGAATTATTGGAGGGATCACCGTAATCACCCCAAGTACATCTAACCCCTGGTGGTACATGTATGTATTGTTACGTCATAAACGATAATAGAAAAAACGCAACAGAAAACTTTTGTGATGTCAAGGATTAACAATCAAATATTTAGTTACAACACTAAAATCATATACAAATTAAGTAAGGTCAATACAGCAAATAAATGTCAAATATAGTCCTACTGTTCAATGCTATACCGGTGTATCCTTTACAGTCCCGTTTTGACATGCAAATCTCTATACAGTCCGTGCCGACGCGCAGAAATCGCTGTTCTGTATTTTGATAGTCCAACACCGCTCAGCCGTTTACAGTTCCAGCAAATGGTCCAATCTCCGACAGTTCAATCAGGTAGATAACGCAGCGCCAAGAGTTCACAGGAATTCACAGGAATATACAATCCAGCAGTCCGTAATTTCAGACAAAGGTGAGACAGTATAATGCACCCACAGGAAAGCCGTTTGAATCTCCTCTCGATCACTGAATGTCAGGCTATTTATACTCTGTGTGGCATTCCAGTACATTCTGCCAAATCAAGAAGCTTCCACCGGTACAGCATTGATGTATGATCTAATCCAGATACAATCAACAGCTTACAGAAAGCTCGAAATGATTAACCCACAAAACAGTATGTATACATGCCTACGTGCAGATGGCGCTGTGACCCAATTACCCGCGTCATACGGGTCTCTTCGTGTATCGGCCATTTGCAATGAATGATCGACATTAACTTGCGATAAATCGGTCACGACTTCGAGAAAATTCTATGACTATAACCATTCAACAGAATGTAAACAAGTTTACATCAGCTCTATTATTCTAGAACTATCTACAGAAACATCACTAGTTTAAAAGGTGAATCAAAATCTGGTGCGCTCTTGAGTATGGCTTTCAGGTTTTCAAAAGCTGATTCACATTTATCGGTCCAAATAAAACTTGCCCTCTTTCTTAAGAGTTGAGTTAAAGGACAAATTTGGACAAAACTTCCTGTAGTAGTTAGCCATACCCAAGAAAGGCATCAGCTGTCTCTTACATGTTGGTCTTGGAAATAGCGAGATAGCACCAACCTTAGCATCTACAGGTTTTACCTGATCCTGACCTACAACATGGCCCAAGAATGCCACACGTGCATGTCCAAATTCACTTTTTCCAAGGTTGACTGTCAGCTTGGCGTCACTCAGCCGATTGAACAGTGCGCGAATTCTCTGTAGATGATCTTCCCATGTGTCGCTGTAGACAATGACGTCATCAATGTAAGTCTCACATCCTCTCAAACCAGAAGTAACACGGTTGATGAGACGCTGGAACGTGGCTGGAGAATTTTTCATTCCAAATGGCATAACTTTGTACTGGAACAGACCCTCCGGAGTGCCAAATGCTGTCTCCTTCGCACAATCTGTCAGTGGAACTTGCCAAAATCCTTTCAGAAGATCAAACTTTGACACGAACTTGGCACTTCTCACTTTATCAATGCAATCGTCAATGCGTGGAATAGGGAATGTGTCTGTTTTGGTCAATGTGTTCACCTTTCCGTAGTCAGTACACATCCTGTAACTGCCATCTGGCTTTGGAACGAGGATACAAGGCGAACTCCAGTTACTATTACTTGGTTCAATGAAGTCATTGTCCAATAAATACTGAATCTCTTTTTTTCAGGTAGTTTTGTTTAGTGGGATTCAAACGATATGGGTGCTGCTTTACTGGATTAGAATCTCCGACATTGACGTCATGTGAAATTGTATCAGTCCGAGTGGGGATATCTGGAAACAAATGTTCATATTGACTGAGCGGAGTTCGAAGTTCTTCCTGATGCGCTGGTTCAAGATGACACAACTTGGAATCCAAATTAAGTAGAATGTCAGAGATCTGTAATTTCGCCGCTGTCATGGGCTCGTCACGAGTTTCATTATTATCAGGGTCAGAACTAACTACACTTACAGGCTGTACAGTACTGTTAGTGCTATCTCTGTCTATGTATAACTTTAACAGGAGTCTGAATTACACAATTAAGGTCACTTAATTTCTTTGCAATGACATAAGGACCATAATATCTAGCCTTAAGTGGATTACCAGGAATAGGCAGAAAAGCCAGTACCTTCTCAGCAGGATTGAAACTTCGTTTAAGGGCATGTTTATCAAAGGTTATTTTCATACCTTTTTGTGCTGACTTTAAATTTGACATGGCCAAATTACGTGCTTTAGTCAACCTGGTGCGAAAGTCCGACACATATTGTAAGGGAATACATGAGTCAAGATCACTGTCTAGGAACTTTTTCTTTAGCAGTTTAAGTGGTGCTCTAACTGTGTGACCAAAGACTAATTCAAATGGACTGAAGCCTAAATACTCTTGAACAGACTCTCTAACAGCAAACAATAACAAATGTATGCCTTCATCCCAGTCTTTCTCAGTGTCAAAACAATAAGTCCTAATCATGTTCTTTAATGTCTGGTGGAATCTTTCTAACGTGCCTTGGCTTTCTGGGTGGTATGCAGATGATTTATATTGCTTTATTCCCAATTCATGCATGACTTGTTGAAAGATTCCTGACATGAAATTAGATCCCTGATCAGACTGAACAGACTGGGGTAGGCCGACAAGTGTGAAAAACTTAACTAAGGCCTTAACAATAGTTTTTGCCTTAATATTCCGTAAAGGAATGACCTCAGGGAACCTGGTAGAAGCACACATGATTGTTAACATGTATTGATTGCCTGACCATGTTTTTGGCAATGGACGAACACAATCTATAATCACCCCACTAAAGGCTTCCCCAAATGCAGGGATTGGTTGTAGAGGGGCCTTTGGTATGGTTTGGTTTTCCTACCATTTCACATGTGTGGCATCACCTACAAAATTCCGTAACATCTTTCTTTAACTTTGGCCAATAGAAATGATTTAGAATTTTGTAATATGTTTTGTTAACACCTAAATGGCTTGAAAGCAGTGTTTCGTGGGCTAGTCTGAGGATATCTGAACGATATGACTTTGGTCCCACAATCTGATACTTAACTGCCCACTCATCATCAGGTGACACATCTGGCGCTCGCCATTTGCGCATAAGAACACAATTCTTACAAATATAACACACAGGCTCTTGAGTTACATCACACTCATCTACTGCCCTGTCAAACAACTTGGAAATGTCCTTGTAGTACGAAACTGCTGTTCATTAACCAGCTGTGATTTTGAAATTTTGTCATTAGAACATCCCAATTTGCTATCAAAATGTGGCTTATCAGCCTCATCATTTAAACACACGAAAGTGTCAGCCAGCCAAACGTCATCGATGACGTCATCTTTAAGAGACTTTTCAGACTCCTCAGCCAATTTACTCATGGCTCTTGTAACTGCACAAGCAGGATACAAACCTTGAATTTCGTCTTCAACTGGATCATGAATCTGATCCAAACAAGGCTTGTCAGTTACAATCGGGTTAACCCCGACCTTATCTCCCGCAAGATCATTGCCAAGAAGTTATTGAACACCCTCAAATGGTAAACTACATTTAATACCCACCGTACCAGGTTCAGAAATCAAGTCGGAAGACAGATGAACGTTATGGAGCGGAACGGGTGTAAAATTTACAGAATCTATCCCTTTAATCAGGACATTACTGCCTGCATATGAAGAATCCGAAAACGGCAAAATATCTGCCAACAAAAGAGACTGGGATGCACCCGTGTCTCTCAAAATCTTCACAGGAGTAGCATTAGAAAAATCGCTTGAAAGTGACACAAAACCATTGTGGCTAAATGGTTAAAAAAACTTCATAACAGGATTTGAAAAACTGTCAACCTTATCCTTGATAGAACTAATAGGAACTGTGTCCTTTGCCATCTTAACGTCATATACATTATGAACGTCACTAACCTGCTTGACGTATAGATCTTGAAGTGAGGAAACCACTAGGCTTTTGAAAGGCTTGATCTTGTTGTCTTCTTTTCAATTTAAAACAAGTAGCCAATAAATGGCCGTCCCTCTTACAATAACTGCAAACGGGAGACTTATTTTGAGTGTTAAAAGTGAGTGACTGAGACTTTGTGTTTGACCTTTGACCTTTGTAACTGGGGTTAAAAGTTTTAGGCCCCGAGAAAGAACTGGATTTGTTACCTGAGATGTTAGACTGGAATGAACTTGGCTTAACAGCATTGACAAATGATCAGCAAATCGTGCTGGCATTCTTTTCATCAAGAAATGTTCTAATATCACCATGGATACACCTTTTAAATTCCTCTACCAAGCTGTCTAAGGCTTTCAAAGTTGTTGTCAATTTTAACCGAAGCACACCACCATCAAATAACTGTTCTTTTGAACGAGCAAATTCTACATGAGTCTGAGAGTTTCCTTTTTCACAACTACGAAACTTTTGTCTATAGGCTTCAGGAACTAATTAATAACCTTTAAGGATTAAATCCTTCACTGTATCATAATTTGATGCTTGCTCTACCGTCAATTGAGTGTAAATGTCCCTTGCCTTTCCGATCAAAACACTTTGAAGAAGTAAACTCCAATTTTCTTTTGGCCAGTTTAAATGTTCATCAATTTTCTCAAAATGCAGAAAATATTTATCAACTTCTTTTCGTCTTTGACGAGCTGCATCAAATTTTGATTGTGATTGTACAGGTGCATCTGCAGGAGGACTTGTTTGCGACTGTAATTCCATACGTTTCATTTCTAACTGAAACTGTCTTTCTTCCCTTTCTTTTTCTCTCTCTCCCTCTCTCTCTCTAATGCTCTTTCTTTCTCTCTTTCCTCTCTTTCTAACTTTTCTCTCTCTAATTTCTCCTCTTTTTCTAATTCTAATCTCTTTAATACCAGCTGATTTTGCAATTCTAATTTCTTTATTTCCAAATAATCAGCTGTTTCCTCAGTTAAACCAAAATCACTTTCATCCCAAAGTTGTTTGCCAACAAAATGTTTAATAATGAGGTTCTTAATTTCTTGCTTTCTCCAAGATGTTTTAACTTTAATTTGTAGGAATTTACACAGCGCGAACAAATCCTCTTTGCGTAGTTCGTCAAATTCCTCCTGACTAGGCTCTAAGGCAAAGTGTGCTGGTTCAAATGACATGCTGATAATATACAACTCCTTGACTCCACAAATTCAGACAATATATAAATTTAGAACTATGTTGCAAAAACAGATCAGCTGGCAAGCTGTAATGTAAACAATGCTCGCGGGCAGGCCCCCAATTTCTGTTACGTCATAAACGATAATAGTTCAAAACGCAACAGAAAAATATTTATTTACAATACTAAAATCATATACAAATTAAGTAAGGTAAATACAGCAAATAAATATCAAATATAGTCTTACTGTTCAATGCTATACCGGTGTATCCTTCACAGTCCCGTTTTGACGTGCAAATCTCTATACAGTCCGTGCCGACGCGCAGAAATCGCTGTTCTGTATTTTGGTAGTCCAACAACGCTCAGCCGTTTACAGTTCCAGCAAATGGTCCAATCTCCTACAGTTTAATCACGTAGATAACGCAGCGCCAAGAGAAAATTCACAAGAATATACAATCCAGCAGTCCGTAATTTCAGATAAAGGTAAGACAGCCGTTTGAATCTCCTCTCGATCACTGAATGTCAAGCTATTTATACTCTGTGTGGCATTCCAGTCCATTCTACCAAATCAAGAAGCTTCCACCGGTACAGCATTGACGTATGATCTAACCCAGATACAATCACAACAGCTTCTAGAAAGCTCGAAATGATTAACCCACAAAACAGTATGTATACAAGCCTACGTGCAGATGGCGCTGTGACCTAAGTACCCGCGTCATACGGGTCTCTTCGTGTATCGGCCATTTGCAATGAATAATCGACATTTACTTGCGGTAAATGGTCACGACTTCGAGAAAATTCTATGACTATAACCATTCAACAGAATGTAAACAAGTTTACATCAGCTCTATTATTCTAGAACTATCTACAGTGTCTAATTTTATACTGCAATACCATGACACTCCCCCTCTTAAAAAAAAGTTTCAAACTTGGAACTTTCTTGACAATTCAAAACATTATTGCAAAACAAAATCTATATTACAACAGCAAAATGTTGACAAACATATGTACATTATATGCGAGACAAACAATCAGCAATCAAATTGTCCTTGCCCTTTATATGTCTGATTTCATTATTCTATTCTTGTAACACCGAACTCCATCTCAACAATCTTTGATTTTTGTTTTTCATCTTACTTATGAAAACAAGTGGATTGTGATCACTGAATACAGTAATTGGCAATGATGAAGAAGTAACATAACCATAAAAATGTTGTAAAGCCAATATCATTGCCAAACATTCTTTCTATGAGGCGCCGTTTGTCACTTTCTGATTTAATTTATTTATTTATATATATTTGGTATTTAACAGCCGGATATATAAATCCGTTAAATATGGATATGAAATGAACACTGAGTTTAGTAAAATTTAAATCCTATATCAGCGAAAATAATACGTGAAAGATTTATAAATACGTATTTGAAACTATATGAGATATATATATCTCTAGTTATGTTATTTTTTGGATATAAATTTCTTCAATATATATATATATCCTCGATCAACGATCGCTTATTTATATATCCGACGTAACGTATCTTGCTGATATATAAATATTTCAAAATCTGTTGTTGGAGATATACTACTGTCATCGCCAAAGTTCTGATTTATAAATCCTTAACTGAGAAAGTATTGGATATATATATATCCGAAGTAAGATATGCTAATGAGTAACTGGTGACGTCGTCGATTTTGCTGTGGTTTTAGAAATGACCAGGGCAAGAAATGTCAAGGTGTCGAAATTTATGGTCCACTGACAGGAAGTTTATGTTTATCCGCCGGGGGAAATGTTTGTATAAAATCTTGATTGTCATATAGTAGATATATAGTGGACATGAGTCTCCACCGGCGTTAGTTATCATCAAAGACGGTGCGGCGTTTGCAGTAAACCCTCTAATAATTCAATCGTAAGAAGTGAAATATCTCACCAAAAAGTCAGGGGCGTGATAAAATTATTAGAACAGCAAGTTGACAAAATGGCCAGAAACCATGCAGATGAACTATTATTTCTTGGTTATTTCAATGAGTCTAGATTAACAAATTTATTAGACGACTGATTTGAATTTTGTTCATGAAATTAAAGGTTATTGTATTTGGTGATTGAATTATTATAAGATTTTACCTACCCTAGTAAACTCCTTCTGCTGTTAGTCTTGTACGTTCATGCATGGATTTTCTATCTGCATGTTTTATGAAACGTAACTTAAACTGCTCTTCATGCATAGATTATAATCTGTAAATATTCAATCAGGAGCCTCGACCTAATCGATTTTCCTCTCAAATGACTTTTGGCTGTTTTGGTTTTTGGTTGTATACAATTTAACAGGATTTTTCAATATATGTGTCATAATGATATAAAATTAGAAAACTGCTACTAAAATATATGAGAAGGCCAAAACAAATTTCGACATTTTGTCGCCCGACTATTACGGTAGGCCCCCTACGTCATATTGACTGAACTGATATTGTGGTAGGCTTATATCCTTATTGTTGTCTGTGCTAATGACACAAACATAAACGTACCAGGAAGAGTTTTTTCTCAGGTAAAAGCCATGCTACCTTTATATCATCTTGGCCTTTTCAAAAAGTCGGAAAACCACAATTTAAAAAAACGAACTTTTAAGTTTTGGCTTATGTTTGACTTATGTCAAAGTGAAAAATCAAACACCAAATAAGCAGAACTTACCATTTCTATATTTCAATTTCCGAAATTACCGAAAACGAAAATCAAAAGTAAAAATATTTATATCTTTATGAAAAAACTAGATAGCATGATTATATGCCTTATCTGAAATCGTTCTATCTTCATTTTACCTGTAGTAAAATATCATTGGATTAAACTTGTTAACTGCATCATGGGAGCATAGAATTTATTATTACTCAATGATGGGAGTACAAGAACTGCCTAAAGAAATTTCCCCTATAACATTGATAGATGGTTCACATATTAGTGCCTGTTTACAACAAAGCGGGACTCTGTGGAAAGACTGTTCAGTGTTCGCCCACACATGACACGTGCCAGAGCAGAAAAGATAAGACTTGGAGAGCTTCGGGTGACATCGGTGGTTTGGGGGTAATACGTATCGCAGCTCATTAGCATGTTTCATTAGGATATATATATCCACAACTTTCTCAGTTCAAGATTTATGTATCAGAACTTTGGCGATGACAGGATATATATATCTCCAACAACACAATTTGAAATATATATATATATCAGCAAGATACGTTTCGTCGGATATATAAATACGTGATCGTTGATATTGAATAAATTTATATCCAAAAAAAATAACGTAACTAGAGATATATATATCTAGCAATCTAAAATAAGTGTTTATAAATCTTTCACGCATTATTTTCGCTGATATAGGATTTAAATTTTACTAAAACCAGTGTTTATTTCACCTTCATGTTTAAACGGTCAGAAAGTGACAAACGGCGCCTCATATCTTTCTCAATTGTAGAATAATTTCTCTGATGTTTGTCAAATTTACGTGAAAAATGACATATTGGGTGATCTACACCATCTATACCTTCTTGTAACAAAACGGCACCAGCAGCAACATCACTAGCATCTACAGCCAGTTTAAAAGGTGAATCAAAATCTGGTGCTGAAAGAACTGGTGCGCTCTTGAGTATGGCTTTCAGGTTTTCAAAAGCTGATTCACATTTATCGGTCCAAATAAAACTTGCCCTCTTTCTTAAGAATTGAGTTAAAGGCTCAGTAATATCTGAAAAATTTGGACAAAATTTCCTGTAGTAGCCAACCATACCCAAGAAACGCATCAGTTGTCTCTTACATGTTGGTCTTGGAAATAGCGACATAGCACTAACCTTAGCATCTACAGGTTTTACCTGACCCTGACCAACAACATGACCCAAGAATGTCACACGTGCATGTCCAAATTCACTTTTTCCAAGGTTGACTGTCAGCTTGGCGTCACTCAGCCGATTGAACAGTGCGCGAATTCTCTGTAGATGATCTTCCCATGTATCGCTGTAGACAATGACGTCATCAATGTAAGTCTCACATCCTTCCAAACCAGAAGTAACACGGTTGATGAGACGCTGGAACGTGGCTTGAGAATTTTTCATTCCAAATGGCATAACTTTGTACTGGAACAGATCCTCCGGAGTGACGAATGCTGGTATCTCCTTCGCACGATCTGTCAGTGGAACTTGCCAAAATCCTTTCAGAAGATCAAACTTTGACATGAACTTGGCACTTCTCACTTTATCAATGCAATCGTCAATGCGTGGAATAGGGAATGTGTCTGTTTTGGTCAATGTGTTCACCTTTCTGTAGTCGGTACACATCCTGTAACTGCCATCTGGCTTTGGAACGAGGATACAAGGTGAACTCCAGTTACTATTACTTGGTTCGATGAAGTCATTGTCCAATAAATACTAAATCTCTTTTTCCAGGTAGTTTTGTTTAATGGGATTCAAACGATATAGGTGCTGCTTTACTGGATTAGAATCTCCGACATTGACGTCATGCGAAATTGCATCAGTCCGAGTGGGGATATCGGGGAAAAAATGTTCATATTGACTGAGCAGAGTTCGAAGTTCTTCCTGGCGCGCTGGTTCAAGATGACACAACTTGGAATCCAAATTAAGTAGAATGTCAGAGTTCTGTAATTTCGCCACTGTCATGGGCTCTTCACGAGTTTCATTATTATCAGGGTCAGAACTAACTACACTTACAGGCTGTACAGTACTGTTAGTGCTCTCTCTGTCTATGTATAACTTTAAGATATTTACATGACATAACTGTTTGTTTTTACGCCTGTCAGGAGTCTGAATTACACAATTAAGGTCACTTAATTTCTTTGCAATGACATAAGGACCATAATATCTAGTTTTAAGTGGATTACCAGGAATAGGCAGAAAAGCCAGTACCTTCTCACCAGGATTGAAACTTCGTTTAAGGGCATGTTTATCATAGGTTATTTTCATACCTTTTTGTGCTGCCTTTAAATTTGACATGGCCAAATCACGTGCTTTAGTCAACCTGGTCCGACACATATTGTAAGAGACTACATAAGTCAAGATCACTGTCTAGGAACTTTTCCTTTAGCAGTTTAAGTGGTCCTCTAACTGTGTGACCAAAGACTAATTCAAATGGACTGAAGCCTAAATACTCTTGAACAGACTCTCTAACAGCAAACAATAACAAATGTATGCCTTCATCCCAGTCTTTCTCAGTGTCAAACAATAAGCCCTAATCATGTTCTTTAATGTCTGGGGGAATCTTTCTAATTACAAGCGTCTAGTCCGTCATTCATAATCCAGCCGTCGTCCATTAGAGAATATCCGCGTCCATAATCCAAAGACCTATTCCATTTCCATATAACAGTATTAGCCTTGGCTTGGCTTTCTGGGTGGTATGCAGATGATTCATACTGCTTTATTCCCAATTCATGCAAGACTTATTGAAAGATTCCTGACATAAAATTAGATCCTTGATCAGACTGCACAGACTGGGGTAGGCCGACAAGTGTGAAAAACTTAACTAAGGCCTTAACAATAGTTTTGCCTTAATATTCCGTAAAGGAATGGCCTCAGGGAACCTGGTTGAAGCACACATGATTGTTAACATGTATTGATCGCCTGACCTTGTTTTTGGTAATGGACCAACACAATCTATAATCACCCTACTAAAGGCTTCCCCAAATGCAGGGATTGGTTGTAGAGGGGCCTTTGGTATGGTTTGGTTTTCCTACCATTTCCGTAACATCTTTCTTTAAATTTGGCCAGTAGAAATGATTTAGAATTTTGTAATATGTTTTGTTAACACCTAAATGGCCTGAAAGAGGTGTTTCATGGGCTAGTCTGAGGATATCTGAACGATATGACTTTGGTACCACAATCTGATACTTAACTGCCCACTCATCATCAGGTGACACATCTGGCGCTCGCCATTTGCGCATAAGAACACCATTCTTTCAAAAATAACACACAGGCTCTTGAGTTACATCACACTCATCTACTGCCCTGTCAAACAATTTGGAAATGTCCTTGTCACTATGCTGTTCATTAACCAGCTGTGATTTTGAAATTTTGTCATTAGAACATACCAATTCGCTATCAAAATGTGGCGTATCAGCCTCATCATTTAAACACACGAAAGTGTCAGCCAAACATACGTCATCGATGACGTCATCTTTAAGAGACTTTTCAGACTCCTCAGCCAATTTACTCATGGCTCTAGTAACTGCACAAGCAGGATACAAACTTTGTATTTCGTCTTCAACTGGATCATGAATCTGATCCAAACAAGGCTTGTCAGTTACAATCGGGTTAATCCCGACCTTATCTCCCGCAAGATCATTGCCAAGAAGTAATTGAACACCCTCAAATGGTAAACTACCTTTAATACCCACCGTAACAGGTACAGAAATCAAGTCGGAAGACAGATGAATGTTGGAGCGGAACGGGTGTATAATTTACAGAATCTATCCCTTTAATCAGGACATTACTGCCTGCAGATGAAGAATCAGAAAACGGCAAAATATCTGCCAACAAAAGAGACTGGGATACACCCGTGTCTCGCAAAATCGTCACAGTAGTAGCATTAGAAAAATCACTTGAAAGTGACACAAAACCATTGTGGATAAATGGTTCAAAATCGTCATAACAGGATTTGAAAAACTGTCAACCTTATCCGTGATAGAACTAATAGGAACAGTGTCCTTGGCCATCTTAACGTCATATACATTATGAACGTCACTAACCTGCTTGGGTATAGATCTTGAAGTGAGGAAACCACTAGGCTTTTGAAAGGCTTAATCTTGTTGTCTTCTTTTCAATTTAAAACAATTAGCCGTTAAATGGTCGTCCCTCTTACAATAGCTGCAAACTTATTTTGAGTGTTAAAAGTGGGTGACTGAGACTTTGTGTTTGACCTTTGACCTTTGTAACTGGGTTAACAGTTTTAGGCCCCGAGAAAGAACTGGATTTGTTACCTGAGATGTTAGACTGGAATGAACTTGCCTTAACAGCATTGACAAATGATAATTTGTGTGTCAGAGCGTTTTCATCAGCAAATCGTGCTGCTTGGTCTAAAGTGTTGGCATTCTTTTCATCAAGAAATGTTCTAATATCACCATGGATACACCTTTTAAATTCCTCTACCAGCATAAGCTGTCTAAGGCTTTCAAAGTTGTTGTCAATTTTAACCGAAGCACACCACCATCAAATAGCTTTTCTTTTGAACGAGCAAATTCTACATGAGTCTGAGAGTTTCCTTTTTCACAACAACGAAACTTTAATTTTGTCTATAAGCTTCAGGAACTAATTCATAATTATTAAGGATTAAAGCCTTCACTGTATCATAATTTGATACTTGCTCTACGGTCAATTGAGTGTAAATGTCCCTTGCCTTTCCGATCAAAACACTTTAAAGAAGTAAACTCCAATTTTCTTTTGGCCAGTTTAAATTTTCAGCAATTTTCTCAAAATGCAGAAAATATTTATCAACTTCTTTTTCCTAAAATGGTGGGACGAGACGTATTTGACGAGCTGCATCAAATTTTGATTGTAATTGTACAGGTGCATCTGCAGGAGGACTGCGACTGTAATTCCATACGTTTCATTTCTAGCTGAATCTGTCTTTCTTCCCTTTCTTTTTCTCTCTCTCTCTCTAATGCTCTTTCTTTCTCTCTTTCCTCTTTTTCTAACTTTTCTCTCTCTAATTTTTCCTCTTTTTCTAATTCTAATCTCTTTAATACCAGCTGATTTTGCAATTCTAATTTCTTTATTTCCAAATAATCAGCTGTTTCCTCAGTTAAATCAAAATCACTTTCATCCCAAAGTTGTTTGCCAACAAAATGTTTAATAATGAGTTTCTTAATTTCTTGCTTTCTCCAAGATGTTTTATCTTTAATTTGTAGGAATTTACACAGCACGAACAAATCCTCTTTGCGTAGTTCGTCAAATTCCTCCTGACTAGGCTCTAAAGCAAACTGTGCTGGGTCAAATGACATGCTGATAATATACTACTCCTCGACTTCACAAATTCAGAAAATGAATAAATTTAGAACTATGTTGCCAAAACAGATCAGCTGGCAAGCTGTAATGTAAACAATGCTCGCGGGCAGGCCCCCAATTTCTGCTACGTCATAAACGATAATAGAAAAAACGAAACAGAAAACTTTTGTGATGTCAAGGATTAACAATCAAATATTTATTTACAATACGTAAATCATATACAAATTAAGTAAGGTCAATACAGCAAATAAATGTCAAATATAGTCTTAAGGTTCAATGCTATACCGGTGTATCCTTCACAGTCCCGTTTTGACGTGCCAATCTCTATACAGTTCGTGCCGACGCGCAGAAATCGCTGTTCTGTAGTTTGGTAGTCCAACATCGCTCAGCCGTTTACAGTTCCAGCAAATGGTCCAATCTCCGACAGTTCAATCACGTAGATAACGCAGCGCCAAGAGTTAATTCACAAGTCCGTAATCCAGCAGTCCGTAATTTCAGACAAAGGTAAGACAGTATAGTGCACCAACAGAAAAGCCGTTTGAATCTCCTCTCGATCACTGAATGTTAGGCTATTTATACTCTATGTGGCATTCCAGTACATTTTACCAAATCAAGAAGCTTCCACCGATACAGCATTGACGTATGATCTAACCCAGATACAATCACAACAGCTTCTAGAAAGCTCGAAAAGATTAACCCACAAAACAGTATGTATACAAGCCTACGTGCAGATGGCGCTGTGACCCAATTACCCGCGTCATACGGGTCTCTTCGTGTATCGGTCATTTGCAATGAATAATCGACATTTACTTGCGATAAATCGCTCACGACTTCGAGAAAATTCTATGACTATAACCATTCAACAGAATGTAAACAAGTTTACATCAGCTCTATTATTCTAGAACTATTCTACAGTGTCTAAGTTTATACTGCAATACCATGCCAGTATATAAGTGTGATTAGGGATTATTTTAAGCTTGAAACAATATAGTTGTTTTAAATCATCTAATTTTCAACTTAATAATATTGAACATTGCCATATCAGAGACTTTTATCTCTTTTATTCTTCCATAACAATTCCATTTTAGGGTCTCTGCGCCATAATTATTATGATTACAAGTAAAATGTGTATGACTGCCCCACAAATGGGTCCATATTCATGGTTGCAGTTCTTTTCATTATACATTGTAAATACACATGTATGTATTGTGTGTGCTTACCTTTGAACATGTGGAATTTTAATATCTCACATTTATCCAACCTTCGTTGCTGAGGATACCAATCAATGCAACAAACATGAATTGGCAATAACCCCCCCCACAACACACACACATCCTGTATTGAGCATGGGAGATCTGTGACAAGCAATTACCCAATCTTTGATGGCTACCCAGATATTGACTGTTAGGGCATGAAATTAGTGGTTCATAATACTATAGTATGCTGCACCAGATCTCAATTTTGAAAATTGATATATTCATTGATATATGACAAATTTTGTTGTTGAGATTAAAAAGCTGGCCAGTACCCGTGATTTCGGAAATTTCCTAGACCAGGCCCTGAGGGATAAATTAGTGACGGGTATTCGTAGTGAACAAACACAGAAGAAATTGTTTTCACGTGCAGTGGAAATCGCGATTGCCATGGAGATGGCAGAAAAACAAACTTCAGAGATTGCAAACGCTAGTAGTAGTAGCGAAAAGGGCAGTTCGCAGTCATTTTCTGCGGATTCTGAAAACGTGAATAGAGTTGACAAAACCAGAAAACCAGTCGAGCGGAAAGTGGAATTCACACCAGAGAGTGGTTGTTTTCGTTGCGGACAAAGTCATGATCCGAAAATATGCCCACATGTGAATAAACACTGTTATTCGTGTGGAAATTTAGGTCACCTTAGCAGCAAGTGTAAATCAGGGGGTCGTCGCAACTTACCGGGGAAACAGAGGACGATCCCAATGGCGTGGTAGACAATACCCCAAATCTACCATATATGTGGACACTCAAAACGCAAATGCAGATACAGACACTGCGGAAACTGATGAGTATGAGGAGTACTCACTTTTCTCGCACTATGGGGGCAAGCCTAACCCCATTGTAGTGAGCCCAAAAGTAAATGGAACAGAAGTATGCATGGAAGTAGATACTGGGGCATCGGCAACGCTGATACCCGAGAGTATGTGGACAAAAATTGGTGGGAAAGATCCCACTACTGCAAAAGTTTCATTGAAACCTTACACCGGTGAAGTTTTGCCCATCGTGGAGCAAACTACAGTAACAGTGGAGTATGAGAATCAGAAGTGTAGCCTCCCACTGATAGTGGCCAAAGGTGATGGCCCAGCCCTTCTCGGACGTGATTGGTTGGAATATTTAACGCTGGATTGGAAAAGTGTGTTCAGAACGACACAGGTGCCCGTGCCAAAGTTTGATCCAAAGGAGGAGTTTCCTGAAGTGTTTTCGGGGTCACTCAGAAAATTGGAGGGGTATCAAGCTCACATTCACGTAGAGGAAAACGTGCAGCCAAAGTTTTTCAAACCACGAAAATTACCATATGCGGTAAAATCTAAAATCGATGATGAACTTGATCGCCTAGAGCGTGAAGGGATTATACGACCTGTGCAGTTCAGTGATTGGGCAGCACCCATTGTGCCAGTCATGAAACCTGACGGTAGCGTACGTGTGTGTGGAGATTATAAAATGACCATAAATCAAGCTTATAAGCTTGACAACTATCCGATACCAAATATGGATGACCTGTATTCCAACCTTGCAGGAGGGCAGAAGTTCGCAAAGTTAGACTTGTCTTCAGCATATCACCAAGTGGAGCTCGATGAGGAATCGATAAAATACGCTACAATAAACACCCATCGTCGTTTATATGAGTACACTAGACTTCCCTATGGTGTTTCATCGGCTCCAGGAATTTTTCAGAGGGTGATGGAGAATGTGGTACAGGGAATTCCAGGCACCGTCGTTTTTATCGATGACCTTCTGATCACAGGCGCTAACGATCAAGAACACATGGAAAACGTTCGACTCGTTTTGAAACGCTTGGAAAGTGTGGGATTGAAATTGCGTTTCGAAAAGTGTGTTTTCATGGCTGCGGAAGTGATCTACCTGGGCCACAAAGTGAATGCTCAGGGCATTCAACCAACTGGTAAAACAGTGATTGCGATTCAAGATGCTCCCGCTCCCAGAAATGTGGCCGAGTTACAAGCATATCTTGGTATGCTAAACTACTATGTCAAATTTCTCCCAAATTTGGCTAGTGTACTGTCACCGTTGTATGTACTGCTGCGCAAAGGACAAAAGTGGATATGGGGAAAAAGACAAGTCACTGCATTTCGGAAGTCGAAGGAAATGCTTCAATCCCCAAATTTGTTGGTGCATTACGATGCCAAGAAGCCGTTGATTGTCAGCTGTGACGCATCGCCATACGGACTTGGCGCTGTCCTGTCCCACGAAATGGAAAAGGGCGAGGAATGACCAGTTATGTTCGCATCAAGAACATTGAGTGCCGCTGAACGAAACTACTCCCAACTGGACAAAGAAGGACTCAGTGTAGTTTTCGCGGTAAAAAAGTTCCACAAGTATTTGTTTGGACGTCCGTTCCTGATATACACTGATCACACACCTCTGTTAGGTTTGCTTGGTGAAAACAAGCCTGTGCCGCAGTTGGCATCAGCCAGAATTCAGAGATGGTGTTTGACGTTAGCCGCCTATGACTACACATTAATACACAAACCGGGTAAATTCAATGGAAATGCGGATGGTTTGAGTCGTCTCCCTTTGCCTTCAAAACCGAAAGCGGTGAAAAAACCGGGTGAAAATATCCTGCTGATGGATGTACTGGACGAAGGTCCAGTGACTTCAACTGATATCAGACGGTGGACAGAGCATGATCTCACTTTGTCCAAAGTTAAGACTTACCTTCAGTGTGGAGTTTGGCCATATGTTATACAGGATAATCTGAAACCTTACACTGCTCGAAAGGATGAACTCAGTCTCGACGATGGATGTATCCTATGGGGAACCAGTGTAATTGTCCCTCCACCTGGACGTGAACCTGTCCTCCAGAGCCTCCATGAGAGTCATCCAGGTGTATCACGTATGAAGAGCCTGGCTAGGAGTTATGTCTGGTGGCCGAACATGGACTCACAAATTGAGGCCACCGTGAGAGATTGTGCCGCCAAAAGCATGGGAACATCCAGCGCGCCCCTGGTCTCGAATTCATATTGACCATGCCGGTCCCTTCATGGGAAAACATTTTCTCGTTATTGTGGACGCACACTCTAAGTGGATTGATACACACATAGTGAATTCTGAGGACACAGAATCCATCCGGAAACTCAGTCTTACCTTTGCAAACCAGGGTCTGCCTGACCAGATCGTCAGCGACAATGGGACGGCATTCACAAGCCATGGATTTGAACGTTCCGTATCACCCGTCATCAAATGGGTTGGCTGAAAGAGCCGTAGAAACGGTGAAAGACGGACTTAAGAAACAGAATGGTGGATCACTTGAGTCAAAACTGACCAAGTTTCTTTTTCGTTACCGTGTCATACCCCAGACTACTACAGGTAGATCGCCATGTGAACTTTTGAGTGGCAGAAAGTTCAAAACCACATTGGATCTGATTCGGCCAGATGTACGTACCAAAGTGCAAATCCAGCAACAATGTCAAAAGAATCAGCACGACAAAAATGTGAGGGAGAGGAAGTTCTCTGTTGGCGACCCGGTGTACGTTCTAAACTTTGCTAAAGGCCCGAAATGGTTATCGGGCAAACTCATCAATCAACTGGGTCCAGTATCTTACCTGGTGGAAACGACTGATGGCAGAATCATGCGCAAACATATAGATCACATACGGTACCGACATGATTCTGGAGTTATCCCCACTTTGACGAGAGAGCAGCCAGTAATAATTCCACACGCCAATACAAATCCAGAACCAGTGTGCGACACAGAACAGAGTCCAGAATCCAGACTCACCCAACCTGCACCAGTGGTTGCACCGACAGCTGAATCATCCAGATCAGATATTGTAGGACCGGTGCCTCCGATGTCTCCTTGTGTAGGCAGACCCACTCGTGTTGTCAAGAGACCGGAACGCTTCAGTGATTTCATTCTTGAATGACATTTTACATTGGACAGAACAGTATTGGTGTTTGAACTTGAGATAACGCTTAATGGCGAACTCCTAAACTTCAATTTTTGAATAGATGATTTTCCAGTTAATTTGAGTTTTATTGAGTTAAATCTTTAAATCTTTTCAACATTTGAACATTTTCTATTGGTAACTTTGGCGTGGTCCTCCAGCCAGCTCACTCGTTGTGAGAATTGGTGTGAAGCAACAACGCAAGGACATTAAATCTTATCATGCTTATGGACTCTGTTAAGGTATAATTCTGCATACACCATTTGGGTGTACCTTTTTACCAAGGGGGGAGATATGTGGTAATCTCCATCCCACTAGTCCGTATCCGTATTATATTCCGCGTTATATTCCATGTACCAGTTTGAGTTTTGATATAAACCAGACTTGCACGCCGCAACTGATTGTGTTGAGTTTACTTCAATTCTACAATCTACTCCCACCGGTAGTTTGTCTTTGAAAGTTTTCAACAGCAAAAACGTATTCCGTGCTCCAACGAAACGCTGCACTCTCGTGCAGTCGAGCCGACGCTACATCCGTCCATTTGCAACAACAACAATAACAACACGTGCGACTTGCAACACAGCGGATATTTCCTCTGGGGATGATCCCAAAAATAAAGATCTTTCTTTGTACGGGTATTTACTGGGCTGTTTTGGTCGTTTCGTGTGCCATATACTTGAGAATTTCTCGTAATCACATCTTCAGTCCAGTTGAGCTTAAAATTTAGAACTATTTTGATCAAACTTTCTGGGGGAAATCACGCTGTCCCTTTCATGTTTTCAGCCCAGAGCGGTTGAGCTGAGGCTCCCGATGTGGGGTTCATGTTCACCCGATTTGTCACACAGTGACTATCTTGTTATTTCCATCGACTATTCCAAGATTCATAGGCTATGCACCGGAAACATGATATATCTGAAATATTGCAATTGACAGAATTGAAGATAAATCATAATGAAAATATAATGTCATATTCTCTAAATAAAAAAAAGAACAAAAAAAGGGTGGGGGGTTGTATTAGGCCTACCAGCTTAGTGACGGCGTTTACTGTTATGTTCATTAAAGTGATCGTAAACCCTCAAGTAAAGTTACCATCAAATGAAAGACCATTGAAACTGTGTGGAAAAATATTTATTGTAATTTTTTACGATTTTATTACACAGAGTAAACTGCAAATAAAGCATGGTATTCTATGGTGGACTGTGGCAATCATATTTAGGTCCAGTGACGTCACGCTGCCTTAATACATATATTTCAAACTGTGTATGCACTTTCCAATGCTTGATTCAAGCTTAAGGTGTGTATACTTTGAGTTTCAACACACTCACTGTTCCAATGTGCATGTTTCACCAAAATCTGAGAAATTAAATGCAATATTCAAATTGACTTGGCACTTATGAGTTACCATCTCCCAGATTTTGGTGAAACATGCACATTGGAACAGTGAGTCTGTGTTGAAACTCAAAGTATACACACCTTAAGCTTGAATCAAGCATTGGAAAGTGCATACAAAGTTTGAAATATATGTATTAAGGCAGTGTGACGTCACTGGACCTAAATATGATTGCAACAGACCACCATAGAATACAATACTTTATTTGCAGTTTACTCTGTGTAATAAAATCGTAAAAAACTACAATAAATATTTTTCCACACAGTTTCCAAGGGTCTTTCATTTGATGGAAACTTTACTTGAGGGTTTAAGACTGACTTTAAGACTAGACTTTTTTTATCATCACCACCCACCAAATTTAAAAAATATATTTTTCATGTTTAAAACACATTTTCAATCAGACTATATGTACCGACAATCCCCCACTTGCACAACATTCAGGTTAATCCTTTGACAAAGAGCTGTGCTGATAGCACCGGCAGGTGCACTGGGACATAGTTCGTTTCCATCTCTGTTTAGCCTAGAAAATATATTTAATCTGTGATAACTGGACTATTTTTCGATCTGAAGTTGCCAAAATTTTGATAAATCTTGTAAGCATAATGGTCCTTTCTTGGAATTACAATGTAAGATAATTTGATCAATAGCCTATTTATCATATTTACTCTAGTGATCAACACCCGCCCCATGTTACAGACAGAGAAGTGGGTCAATGAACGAACCACTATGTGAAAGCTCCTGCGGGCACTATCGGTGCAGCTCTTTGTTAAAGGATTAACTTGAATTTTGTGCCAGTCCACAAGATGACGTAATCCGTTGACCTAAATTTAGTAGTATATTCAAAAAATTATATCAACGAAAAAACAGTTAGCTTTTTTCACAGCATATATTTGGCACAATCTCAGTAAACTCGGGTATAATATCACCGAATATTATAAATCCTGTTCAAATTTGAAAGTACATTTGTTAGCCAATCAGGTGGCTAGCTTTGTGAAAGAATTTTAAAATCACGCCAACAGTAATTACACACGGTATCACGTGGTCTAATGTGTAAACATTATCCTGAAACAGTATTCAAATATGGCATCATTTCCAGACTGTGTGTGTGGTAAACCGTAAAGATCAAAGAGTTTACTCCCGCCGAAAAGTCTGGCTATGTTAGGGAGGGGGGGGGGGGATGTCAAAGGATTGTGCTGCGCGAAGATGTTAATCTCCGTGTACTAAACGTCAATCATGTCAGTGGGAAAAGGTAGAAATTGTCCTGATTGGCTTGTTATGGGATCTCCTAGAACACTGTAGAATATCCGCGAACATTTAGCATGAAGTTTTCATAGCATTACGTCTAGATGGTGTTCCCCTGAGTTACCATCTTGGTTTACCTGGATTGATATTTGTTTTAAATATTTTTCCTTTACATTTCTTAATTTTCATAATTTATTGATGATGTAAATATTCATATAGGCCTACCACCCAAATATTCCCCAGGCCAAGCAACTGTGCACTGAGAGAAAAAGGGAATCGTAGTGATGCTTGAAGGGGAATCCAGCAACGGTACCTCCCACGAAACCCCAAGTGAATCAACAGGATGCCCTAGGGGGATCATAAGGAGAATCCTCTGCATGCCTTGGGTTCTCTTGAGGGGGAAGGGAGAATTCATTGCTGGATTCTCCATTTCTCTCAGTGTTATGAATAAATTATGAATGTGAATAACAACAACAACGATGGTTTGCTACTGTCCACTCTTGTTCTCAGCATTGATAGGAATTCTCTAAGACTTATAATGAGTTCGATCAATTTGGCAAATATTATCCTTAGAAAATGAGAAATTCCCAGAAGAATTGAATGCACATGTGTGGATAGTAACAAACCTGTGTTGTCCTTCACATTGATGATTCATCCTTGTACATCATCGCGTTGATCCAAGAACTTGAGGGATACCGTATCACATTTGGAACAAAAGCTTTGCAAACCATTCTTTGGGTGACGATAAATGTAACTAGTGTGAAATATGACATCGATGGCACGAAGAAACGAAGATTGATGTGCATTTTACTGAACAAAGACGACGCATGGTAGTCACTAAACAGCAGACAGGCTGATGTAATACCAAGATCTCACAGCCACGTGGTAGGGTGATCAGGGGAATCATGTGGAGAAACTGGGGAATCGTGACGAATCCCTGGAGTATCTTGTCCAGAACCAGGGGTCTCTAACTTCCAGATAACCTTTCCGGCATCATAGTGATTCCTCTGGGGAGTCGTTCTGAAACCTATGGGAATATACCCGAGAACCAGGGGTCTCCAGCGTCTAGATACCCCTTTGTGCATCATGGTGAATCCTCTTTTTATCTCAGTGTGGTGTTTTCGAATCTGTTGTCATGATCGCCATCGTCGTGGTAAACAAGTGATCTGAATGGTCAATATACATAGAAGGTGGCTTTGATGATTGGCCGAAAAATACTCGCATTTCTCATGAATCATTCCCATGTGTACTAGGGGTATCTAGTTCCCCGCCAGTGAAAACATTGTGTCCAGAGCGGTATGGTACCATAGTGGTGACTACATCTTCACCGTAACGGTACCATAGCGGTAGCGGAGCGGACACACAACCATCGATGGTCCGTTCTGGTACCGATAGGGTACCGTTACGGTGAAGATGTAGTAAGTATATCCTCCAGTCCTCTCTTGTTGTTGCAATTATCCTGCTTATTCCTGTGCTATGAATGCAAGTGAAAGTATCCTTCAGCCCTCTTATATTTGTAACGGTTTGAATATGGAGGGTGACCCAGAATGGAATGCGGGGAACGACCTTGACATGTATCGTCAGCGAGGAACAAGGCAGTGTACGGAAATGGAGTCCCCGTATTTCTCGCTTACCAGAGCAAGATAGGAGTTGCCATTTACGTGGAATATTCTCTACAGGTTCTAGATTGAGATGCCATTCTAGTTTATGGACTATGAACTGTAATTTCGCTGTGAGAGACGATCTTTCATTGCAAGCGAAACGTCTCCGTTCGCGAGGAAACTTCCTGTGGGGACTTTTCGGGTGCGGAGAGTGCACACACTATATATACAGGTGCAGACATTTCAAGCGGGAGCAGACCAAAAAGACAGAGCTCGAGGAAGCACGCAAGGTACAGCCTGAATTGTGTGGTTTTGGCGCACTTTGCGACCGGGTCGCAAATGTAATTGTTTTGGCCTGGGAGTCGAAAAGATTGTAGATCCTGTAGCTAGTGCAACCTGTGAAAACACGTCAATCCAATGCGAATTTGCCGGCTTGCATTTTCAGTGTGGAACCGTGTTTGTGTGTTGTACTATAGTATAGGGAACACGACAGAGTGGGAAGACCGACTGGCGTGTTTATTGTAGTCTGGGGGTATTCTATAATACTGTAGCACATTCCGGTAAACATGATCAGACGTCAGTATAGAATAAGGATATAGGTCAATACCAGTATAGTCTAGTAGCCAATTCTCAATAGAAGCTTAAAATCGATTTTTACTGCACCCCCCTGTGAGTAAAGGTTTGGCATATTTTTTTGAGAGATATACCTTTCTAGTACCAGGAAAACCATGTTTGCCATTTTGTATCACGGTCAGAGCTGAGATTTCAGGGTTTGAAGAGGTGGCTCTGGAAAAAAGTTAGTGAATAAAAGAATGAGGTAGGCGTACTAAAATTTCCATAACTTTGTCAATTTTCAGTCAATATGCTATATTTTATCATAAATGTGATCGACAGTAACCAGACATCATACATAATAAAAAAAAAATCATTGGCGAATAAACGATGGCATTGCTGAGGGGCCGTATCCAAATATCGGATAAATTCATCATTTTTCTCATATAATGAATAAAAAAGTATTTTTGTAGTGAACGCGCCTGGATAGTTTTAAGCTAAATTGACTTATAATAGTGTGACGGGGTATGGAGAGCTATGCCTGATATTTTCAGCCATGTTGGACATCTCAGCAAACCACTGACAGGAACCGCTGAGCTGTAGCACACCCCCCCCCCCCAACTTTTTCAGACGTCTATTATTTTTTTAATTATTTTGCAAACGTAAAGATCGACAACCATCCAACTGGTAAACAACTCGTCTGTTTACTGCATAACTGAATGAGCAGTTTCCCGATTAAAATACCCCGGGGTACATCAGTGCATGATCAGATATTCATTATGTAAAGTTGATCTCAGCGCTGTCAAGGGCAAATAATCCGAAGAAGCAAAAAATGAAAAAAATGGCACTGTTGCTTGTGGCCACAGATGAATATATATAGATCGTCATGGCGTGGAATACATGGCATGGCTCCTTTTTAGTAAATGTTCGTGAGTTAATCGTGTATGGTCGATTCTAGTGTAGCCTACAGTTTTTTTGAACTCCTGAAGTTTCTTATCATTCAGAGCATCCCATAAAGATTGAAACAGCCGTCTCACATAAGTACAGATAGAGGGTCTGAAATCGCTATATGGGATTCCAACAGGATCAACCTCATCATCTAGGGCTGCCATAGCCACCCTATCAGCCTCAGTATTACCTATGATGCCAACGTGACTAGGCAACCAACACAACCAATATCAATCTGTTGATCCAATCTACAGTCATGTAGTTGTAGAATACCCAAGATAGTGGGATGAGTCGAAGTTCCACTTTTAATCGCTTGAAGGCATGACAGTGAATCTGAGAATATGATATATTTTTTTCTTTTAATGGACCCAATACCTTATAAAGCCAACAATATGGCTTTTGCTTCTGTAGTGAATATCGAACTTTCACCTGGTAGTCGACAGGTTTTAGTTTTGGAACTAAAGATAGTAGCACATGCTACTCTCACCATCTTTAGAACCATATAATTCCCTTATTTTTGAGTGTGAGTATATTTATCAACAATCGTATTCCAAACCTTATTATATAAAATTTATGTTGATAGAATGCGAAATAAAAGAAACATTGACTATTTTGTTGCTCACCACGGCGTGCACTGGGGCCGCCATTGCACCACTGCGTGACGTTTTTAGATGAGCGGAAGGGAGTGTATACTCATCTAAAAACGTCACAACGTCATGGAGATTTAAGATTGATCGTGTTGATAATGCCGATAATTCGCACGAGAAGGAACCCAGTAAATCCACTGACGTTCTAGTTGATTTTAGTAACTCAAGTGTGATCATGAAAATGTTTACAAACACAGAAGCATCGTCGTTCAATTGAAAAGTCTCAGTTGAAAATCTTAGGAAAGAAATTGTTCAGTTGGCGGAGAAAACCTAAACCCCTTTCCTTTTAGGAATTACCCCAGTGGGATTTTCTGCGCCAGTTTTTTCCTCGAATTAAAACTCGCACCCAGAGTAATTCTAATGTCGGGGAACGTCCCTGGATCAAGGGTTAGCCGTGACCTTGTCCTGAATGCTGACGTCATCAGTCACGTCATCCCTCAGGCAACATGGCGGCGCCCACATCGAACATGGCTTCACAAATTGTAATATAAATAATAGGTTATCGCCCTCAACGACAGTAAAATAGTTGGTTATATTTCTTTAAGAGTCTAACCTTTGTAATAGGAACTTATATAAAATAAAGTAAGTATTCCTTTAATACCAGCTGCTACAACGTGTGGTTTCATACGAATTCAAAGAGGTGGAATAATGGAGGGTTTCTTCAAATAGAGATCCGCGAACTGAGGTTTGAAAACACAGTTATATGCAGGATTCGAGTGATTTGATCGCAATTTTGTGATATACATGTATTGCAATGATAGTTTAATTCTTCGAAGTTCAGGAAATTCATCTGCTTCGACATACAAGCTTTCTTTAGGGGATGTCCTGAACGCTCCAAGGCAAAGTCTTAATCCTTGATGGAGAATAAGATCTAGCTTTGCCAAGTTTGACTTGCTTGCACCATTGTAAACAATAGAGCCATAATCAAGTTTGGAACGAACAAGTGATCGATATAAATGGAGAGGTGTTTGGTGATCTCCTCCCCACTTATGTTTGGCAACTACCTTCAGCAAATCAAGAGCCTTCGTGCACTTAGCTTTCAAGCAATTTATATGCGATTTGAATATTAGTCGGTGGTCAAACAACATTCCTAAGAATTTGACCTCTTTTACCACATTGATCTCAGTTCCATCTAATGTTAGTACTGGATCTTTGTGCTGGAAATATTTCCTGCAGAAGTGTATACAATTTGTCTTAATTCTGGAGAATTTGAAGCCATTTTCTAAACACCATATACTTTTTCCACTGCACGAAATGTTGAAATCGTCCACAAAGTGTGAACCATCAATTGATTTTTCAAAACTTCCGCCAAGCTGTTGATCTTGATACTAAACAGAGTAGTAGACAAAATACTGCCATGTGGGACATCTTGATCTTGGTCGAAATGATCAGACATGGTTGTACCCAACCGAACTTGGAATTGTCTATCATTCAAAAAGTTGGATATGAAAATGGGTAAACGGCTCTTTAATCCCATAGTGTGAAGGTCTTTTAGAATCTCGTATTTCCATGTAGGCTTTTTCTAAATCAAAAAAGATGGAAACTACATGTTCATTCTTGGCGAAAGCATACTTGACATAGGAATCTAATCTGACTAAATGGTCAATGGTATGGTCAATGGTACTTCTATTTTTACGGAAACCAGCTTGAATTTCAGTAAGTTCCTTTTCAGTTTCTAGGTACCAAACAAGGCGATCATTTATCATGCGTTCCATTGTTTTACAAACACCGCTTGTCAGTGAAATCGGACGATAATTACCAGGGTCTGTATGGTTACGGCCAGGCTTTGATACTGGTATAACGATGGCATTACGCCATGACGGTGGAAAGTCTTCTCTTGACCAAAGTCGGCCAGGCTTTGATACTGGTATAACGATGGCATTATGCCCTGACGTGGAAAGTCTTCTCTTGACCAAAGTCTGTTGAATATGCGTAATAGAATTTTAATAGAAAGTTGATAATGGATATTATCAGGGCCTACAGCAGAACCGTTAGTTTTCGAGAGAGAAGCATGAAGTTCCTCGATTGTAAACATAGCGTTATAGCCTTCATGGTTACCGGAGGGGAATTTAATTTCATTTTTCTCTTCCCTTTTCCGGAAACTTTGAAATTTAGGTACTTAATTATCGTACGAAGAGTGTTTGGCAATTGTTTCGCCTAGATTATTTGCAATCTCTACACCTGATTTCCATCGTTGAGATGATGAACACCATGCAGACTTGGAGCGTTTACCTTTTATTCTTTGGATCATATTCCAAACTTTTGTTATAGGAGTATGTGTATTGATCTTAGAAACATAATGTTCCCAAGAATCACGTTTGTTCTGTTTCATGGTCCTACGATGGGTGTTGATCGAATATATCCTCGTGTTAAGCATTTCAGTATCAGGCTCTGAAATAAACCACTAAGGACATTTGATCATCGTTGGTTTATCAGCTTTGTAAATATTTTAAATTTACTTGACATATTTTTGGTTTTTTATGTTAATGACTCGTGAAATTCTAAGTTTAATTTCATTGTAGGTTATGTTTGTCTTAACACAAACTGACTTATTTAACTAAAGAAATGTGCCGATTAATATATAAGTTTGTGTAAAGCGTAATTAATTGATATAATTTGGTAAGATTATGTGCAGTTTTGTTTTCTGTAGAACTGCATTGCTAAAATGATTTTTAGAAATGATCTCTTAATTATTAGCATATGGTGTTAGCTTAATTTATCCCTATTTGCCCTGTATGTTGGGCTCCAAACACATAGTAATTATTGGAATTATGAGATGGCCCCTAAGTTTAATTGTTCCTTTGAAATGACTGAAATGTGACAAAATCATTTTAATTAAATTTGTATGCCATTAGGATTATAATTTGTTGATATTTTGGGTATGAGACCATATATTAAAGATCGTACAGGTGCACGTTACAAATTTAACTGAAATTTCTTCATTTGCACACACCTATGTTTATAGTGTGACTTTTTAGATAAGTTATCATTCTAGAATGTTGAATTGTTCTTCCGTAGGTCTCCGTATCCAGTTGAATTGATCTGCATATATTCTGCAGATATACTCGACATCTATGCCCTGTAAAAATAACTTTGGAATTAATTTTAAGCTAAATATAACGTATTTTATTGAAATTTGGAAACGACCCCCTGCAAAAGTTTAACTATTTGTTTAAATGATCATTTTTATAAATCAGTATGATCTCTGTTTAATTGTGCTTAAATCTACACTACGGGAAAGCAAATCGACCTACAATTGACAATTCTAGAGAAGTTTCGGTACCCCTACCCCCTCTCCATAAATCGTGACATTTTCTTCAGAGGCACCTTTTTAAACGCCTATATCTCAGCTCTGACCGTGATACAAGATGGCAAACATGGTTTTCCTGGTACTAGAAGGGCATATCTTTCATAAAAATATACCAAACCTTTACTCACAGGGGGGTGCAGCAAAAATCTTATTTTGACATTTGGCTACTAGACTAGTAGATTGTATGATATCGGCACTGTTTTGCTGAACAGCCCGGGCACTGGGACGTGGTCAGTATTATTTATGTGTCGGTGTCATCGGTCGTGAAGCGGTATATGACGGTAATAAGGGACTCCCTCCATCCTCCGATTATATGCAAATGTACTATAAATACAGAGATAATAGAGCCAATCTCTCCTACCGTTATTCGACGACATATCGTGCAGCCCGTTAGGTCTGCGACCGGGTCACAGAAGGTCGCAGAAAGGTCGCAGACGGTCGCTTAGACGCTGTACGGGTGTGAAAGAGGTCACAGATATTACAGCCAGTACAGCAAAGACAAGGCACAGTACAGACGGGCTTCTTCTCCCGAGAAACGTCGATAAATCGTGGAATCGGAGAGCCCTGCGACCGGGTCGCAGAAGGTCGCATAGACGTCGTACGGGTGCGAAAGAGACCACAAAGATTACAGACAGTACAGAAAAGACAAGGCACAGCACAGACGGGCTTCTTCTCCCGAGAAACGTCGATAAACCGTGAAATCTGACAGACCTGCGACCGGGTCGCAGAAGGTCGCAGACGGATTGCGACCGGGTCGCAGAGGCTTGCGACCGGGTCGCAGAGAGTCGCCATCGACAGTTTACAGACAGTAGTGATGCTACATCGGTGCCAGATGAAATGATAACACAATATATACCCAAGTAGTTGTCCTGACGGCCACGGAGGGCGAGCTGTGCGTGTTTCTTACCTGGAGGGGCGTCGTGAAGTTGTGTAGCCACGGGTCGTGTCTATAGACGGGTCGCAGCAGCCGTGAGGGTTGAGACGCCGTGCTATACCTACCTGTGCGGGAAGCAAACTGGTGAGCTGACAAGTTAGGGTCAGGCTCCGACGACCGTGGAGAGGCTCCAACGACTGCGTGTCGTATACTGAGAGAGCGTTACAGCCGTAACGTTCCAACGACGGAAGAAGACGACTTGCGACCGGGTCGCAGAAGGTCGCAGACGGGTTGCGACCGGGTCGCAGAGGCTTGCGACCGGGTCGCAGAGGGTCGCAAATACAGTTATCGTGTGGGGAAAGGGCTAGCAACCAGGCCGCCCTTGATTACGTGTGACGGGAGAGGTGAAGGGCCAGCAGCCAGGCCGCCCTTATACCCAGAAGAGAAGGGCCAGCAACCAGGCCGCCCTTATCGCGTACCCATACATATTTAAAGGCTAACTGTAACTGTAAGATTATATGCACATACTCTCTTATATTATTTGTATATAACATCAAGTTTATTTGCATGCACTCTCCTAGTGCCTGTACATATATGTAAATATTATTCTACTGTCTTTTCTGTACTGTATTATTCTACTGCATTCTGTCTAAGCCACGCGGTTCTACGCTATTATCTGTAATCGCGTATACTATTTGTGCAGAATATACCATAATAGACCTTTACATCAGCGTCAGTCATCCTTGTAGGGTTGTGATCATCTCTTTCGATCCCCGGATCTCTACTAGTGAAGGGGTTAACTACGATGACGGCCAGAATGCCAGTGGGCAATCCCGGTTATTGATTCGTTTTCACGTAAACACCACGACTGGTCCTCTCGTACACGTTACATATTGTTGCAATTGAAAGTATCTGTCAGTCCTCCTTTATTGTAAAGGCAAGTGAAATTATCGTATTTCAGAGGAAATTGTATTGTTTTGATTGGTTAATTAATTACCCTGACTTGCCTAATGTACAAGACTGTTCCGAAATCACACTTGACCAGTTGGCATATCAATTCAAGGGTTCTTGTGTAACACTGACAAGACAGCACCTGTGGACCGAGAGAGAACGCAGTGGCAGCGTTATCCAGCCTTGATTAATCCTTTCTTACTCTTGCCTTGCTGATTATGTAAATTCATGAAAACACAGGGGAAAAAGCTTTTCAATATCACCCTGTATTCCCATGCATCGACTGGTATAACTTATACAGTAGATTTGTGGGTTCCGAATCACGGGGAGTTGCGGATCACTTTCCTAATGAACGCCTCATATTTCTTGCAATAAAGCATCTGTGTAAATCTTTTCTAGTTTTTTTGGAACGTCAGTTTCTGTGGACTCAAATGAATGTCACACAACCGACCTGCGTTGTTTGTTTCTCGGTCAATTCGGCATGGTAATGCTTTCGGTACTACGGAATGGCAAATTCACCCTGGATCAAACAAAGCGTGTGATTTCTTCAGTGTTAAATCTACGAGAAATAAGACGTTCATAAAGTTAGACCGCGGTTCGCAGTTCACAGTTTATTATTCGAGACCAGCAATTATTTCCTCAGATATGAAAATCTGTATTTTTTTATTATGAGTCCTTTGAACTCCAAACTCTGTAGAACAAGAGAGAATGTCATGCTCTATATCTTTGCATATTCATATCCCAAATCTGACGCCAGGGGCGCTGTAGGGGCGCTGTTATGAGTCGCTGAAGGACTGGTCCCGAATAACGAACTGCGAACCGCGGTCTAACTTTATGAACGTGAAATAAGGTGGGGTTAAGTGGTAATTTCAGTATTTATTTCAGTGATAGAATCATATTAATGGTCAAACAAAATATCTAATGATTTGCGATAAATCTTAACTCACCATGCAGCATTGCAACATAATGCAGCAGTAGAGATGTCAATTCCTGATCAACGAAATACGCGCTGTTTATTCCGTTTGATAACGTAATCGAAAATTGTGACATTGAAGACTTTGCACACGGACAAATGCTGGAGGGCAGAGTTATTGCTTTAGAATAATTTTAAGTCACAGACCGGGATGGTCTTCAACCCCCCCTCCCCCTCCCCCCGCAAAGATTTCAAAATGTTCATCATTTGTGTTCATTATTAAAGTTGAGAACATATATCTATGTGTCCTTTCTTCTATGTTATTTTGTCCAAATATTCAGATGCTAAATGGATGTCCGATGTCCATTTAGAGAGTTTATATATTGTAATCTTGAATATGCGAGTAGAATTCATTCAGCTGTCAGAAACTCGATGGAAACGTGGGTGTAACTTTCTTAAATTTGAATCTGAATTCCATGCAGTGTAAGCGAAGAATCCAGATCAGGTCCCATAGGGAAACATTTTCGACAGGTTTATATTGAACCAGGTCTGTCAGGTTCAATCTTAAATGAATGGTCTCGTCCGTGTATAAATAACGAACTACCGAAATCCTGAGAGAATTAATTTAATTAATGAGGATAATTGTCGTATATGGCATGGCCGTCGTTGTCTATGAAGAATTTCCGCCTCAGTCATGGCAATCCAAAGAAGTCTAGCCATGTTATACATCATTTTTCTCCTATCGGGATATTGGTGATAGATGACGACTCAGGCTAATAAAAACATTCTATTCTCAGTGGTTGTAACGACCGCTAGATGGCGTGATCCGCTTCTCACCAAAGTTATTCGCAACTGCCCACGCTGGCGCACTGAGACGGACATGATGTTCTCATTGATTCACAAGCTCGATTAGAGAATTATTTACATGCAATTATCGACGGCAGATTTTAGTAGAAAATAAGACCAAGAACCACTCTCAACTCTTAACAAAACGAGCGCCAGCAGTCTAGATGTACAAAGTGATTTGGAACTCCCCTATTAACTGTAGTATCCTTCAGTCCTCTCATATTGTTAAGGCAAGTGAAAGTATATCCTTCTGTCCCATCATATTGTTACAGTAAGTGAAAGTATCCTTCGGTTGTCTCATGAATTGCTATTCCAAGATAAAGTATCCTTTAGTCCTCTTGTTATTCATGTGAGCGAGTGTCCCGCACATGTTTGTTTGTTTGTATTATGGGCACTTCCATGTATCTAATACAATAAATATTGCATATCATATCATACCACACTATAACATGATATGTAATAAATCAAATTTAAAGTGGGCCTATCATAAAGTATACGATATGTTCGGCCTACTTTAAATTTTATTTATTTCATATTATTATTTAAAATGTCTAATTCAATGTCTAGATCATATTCTGAGCCCTAATTTTTGTAGGAAAACGATAAGTTAAAATATAATTATAATGCTAACAAACCACAATTGGCCTGGTAGAGCATTTGGAAGTTTTCAATTCCCAAAATTGAGATCTTGTGCACAAAACCCGGACATTATTAAAGATTCATAGTCTAGAAATATTTTGCACTTCAATTTCAAATTTCAGGGATTTGACGCTGATAATTAGTGTATTAGTTTGATAATCTACTGGTAGTAACAATGCGTATTGCGGACGGCAGGCGAGGGCATGGGCCATGGTTGGAGTAGAGTGTCGGAAACTGGGGTATCAGTCGTCATGGTAATGACGGTATATCATGTTTTCTTCGCCCATACAAACCACATAGAATATTCTATTCTATTCTAATCTATTCATGATACCGGCACACCAGTTTTTAAGCCAATGACCTCCTTCTCGCCCCCACACAAACAGAACTACAGACCTTTTGGTCTTTGATATATGTTGGCATTTGTGGGAAGTTGATGCTGAGTCGACATCGGGCCTTACAGACTAGTCTTTTGTGTTAAATGTCGTCATTTTCATCTGACGACAATACAGCTCACCAATCCCCAGTGTACGAGTTGTCACAGCGAAACAGCTCACCAATTACCAATATACGAGTTGTCAGAGCATTTCCATCATAGCTCTCTAGATTTGTATCCAAGTTGCCACATGAACAGGTACAATAAAAGCGTACCTGAGATAGAACACATATCACGAATCGTTAGATTCTTGGTATGTGCTTTAGAATAGGTTAACCGGAAGACTATACTGTGAAGTCATGTGACTCTGTCAGTATGTCGGCACCTCTAAGTCTTCCTACTTCCCTTATATGTGTTGTAATTGTCTGCTTTTTGAGCGATAATCCATCACCTTTTATTCACCAACCTGCATTTTCGCGCACCTTGCACTTCCGGACACCATTTGTACCGTATTTCACAAAAGAGTTACAATAAGGCCCCCTACAACGTTGAACATATTTTACTTAGCTAAGTACGTCAAAATCTGTTTTGTGGAACGCACTTAAGTCAGAAACCGAAGTGAACTTAGCCAAGCAGAAATATCGCACTTAAGTGAAAAACTTAAGTCGACTTTCGAGAAATCGCCCCCAGATATTGTGCGGTTAGTACCGAAATAAAATATTATATGCCGTAGCTTATGGTCAGCAACCGCGAGTTATAATGGTTTCAGGGCAGATCTTGTATAACATTGTCTCAATGGAACACGAAATACATGAAATGATATAGTTTCTCAACATAAAGTTTTCTATTTAATTATCCAACATATAACATGGACTTTCAAATTGGAACAAGAATGCACAAGAAAATATTTCCCAACAAAATATAGCGCAGTTTTCTTTGTTCGTTGAAGACATGAAATCTTGGCTTAACAAAATATACATTTCATATAGTTCGTAATAGTAAATGAAATAATTTCGACGCACAAAACCTCGTCCTCATATAGTTTCTCAATATCGATTTGTTTATTTACCTTTCCAACATTTCATATATCGTAGACCTACCCTTATATAAATTGTATAGGTATACATCTACTACATTTGGAACAAGAATTACAAGAAAATAGTTTCTAACAAATTCTGCATTTCATACTTCGTAATGATACCAGAGAGATATAGGAAATACAGAGCATAAATTAAGCTGAAACTAATACTGTAATATATCTAGAATATTACAAATACACCTGCTCACAGTTCGTCCATCTTCTCAATTTGGTCACGGAGTTGGAACGAAGGCAGTTTGAGGTACTCGTACCTTGCCTAAGTTCCCCATACAGTTAAGGGTGAAGGTACGACTGACTGAGGTGGAGATTCCACAATTTGCCACTTATTGATCGTGTAGCTCGATAGAACAAGGAAGTATGGGTGTGAGCATGCGCGTGACTAGCAGGCTGGGATATGTGCTATTTTGAATTCTTCAGTGGGATTCCATGTGGAACAAGGAATGCAGGTTGGTTGGTTGGTTGTTTGAAGGTTAACGTCGCACCTAACCTTATTGGTCACACGGCGACGATGACCCAAACAAACATACCCTAACAAAGCCTAACCCTAACAAAAGCCTAACCAAAACTACAAAAAAATTGAATTTCGAAAATTAGGCTCTACAGACACTGGTGATCACAATGGATCGACCGAGAGCCTAATTTGTTTGGCACTTTAATCTACCTTAGGCCCGTACGCAGGATTTCTAGCAAGGCGATTTCATTAAGCGGAACTTGAGTCCCAGCAATGCGCGCTACAAGCGCGCCACGCTAGGGGAGTCCGGTGGCATGCCCCCCGCCCCCCATACAAGTATATGAACCATATAAATAACAACAACGGTCGTTAATTCAGGTAAAAGTACAAGCAATACTAGCACTAGCTAAGATTCATAGCGTCTCCCTTTCCTCACCGCTATGCCGACGACAAATACATTTCCCTGGTGGTAATTCGAACATCTCCATGGCGCACTTAGTATTACCATTGCGCCCTATTGGACCTTCATTAACTTGAGAAGAAGGGCCGCCGTGCAATAAATGTTGTCGATATGGATAGATCACCGGAATAAATGCGTCAGATTCGTCATCCATTGGGCAGCCGTCATCCATGAAGAGTTCCAAAGGTCCATAAATTAATCCAAAGACTTTTGATATATATTTTTGTCATTTTAACG
The DNA here is from genome assembly GCA_036873755.1 of Hanleya hanleyi. Lineage (NCBI taxonomy): Eukaryota > Metazoa > Mollusca > Polyplacophora > Lepidopleurida > Hanleyidae > Hanleya > Hanleya hanleyi. The sequence goes on along the minus strand of JAVTVY010047572.1, from coordinate 61,666 downwards.
AAATAGTCTTGGTTAAGCATTCTATAATTGATAGACCTGATTATATTAAATTGGCGGAGATGTCAACATCTTGCTCAGAATGCCAATCCTACCGATACTTGCACTGTTCAGCATGTATTTTAGTTTACAGTGTCACCCATATGGATTTGGAATGGTGTGCGTCACTATACACATACCGTTTTCAATACATGGCTTCTTGAAAAACGAGTCCAGTTTCTTGGATCCTTCTGCCGCACGTTTTAACTTTTTCTGTCGTTCTTCGGGCCTCCCCATGTTGGTAGTTGAAAGAACGCTCACAAAATACTTTTTAACTGCTTTGTCCGGAGAGCGAAATTAAACGGAAGATAACTGGATTTCACGAAGTCCAGTTATCTCCCCGGTTGTGTGACGCTCAAAACGCGTGCTGATGTGAAGCGGGGTCGACGCAGAACTCAATAATCCTGAATATACCGCGTAACCGTAGGGCGGACCAAAAGTCAACTTTGTGACCCTGCGTACGGGCCTGTACCTCCTGTGCCAGACAAACATTTCATACAATTTTTCGCATTTTTGTTTCATATAACAGCCTACCACTTAGATGGAGAAAACCATCTATGAATTGATGTGATATCTGACGGCCGTAATTCATAGATGCAGTGCCAAGTTATAGTAAAACATCGAGTAAATATCCGATCCGAGGGGGGCCATCTACGGTAAAAATATGGCGTGAACAACTGAGTTTATGGTAAGTTACTGTCTTCTCAAATTCATATCCTATCGATCACCACCGTTTATTTGGGTCCTCGGGAGGATATAATTGATTTAACAGCATAAATCCACACATAACAACGTTTTCTTCCAGCCATCGTATCGTATCGTATCCTTCGTAAATTTCTCCTCCACATAGGAGCACCTCCTTACGGAGCACAGGGACGAGATTCTACTATATTGCATATACATACCCATCTCACACTTCAGATATATCAAGGGAGGTAAAGTTGAAATGCACTTTTCCGCCAAAAATTACCGGATTTCAGAGGCTCGATTGAGAACAAATAAACGCAATTTATTCATACCTGGCGGTGTTCAGGTTTTCTGTTACACTTCATACCACAAATCCCGGCTCGTATATGGCCCTGCGGTGCATAGTTTTTGTAAAATCCTTTCTCAAATCAGCGGTTAAATTCCCCCGCTTCGAGCATCTTCACGGACGTTGAAATTGGAGCCATATGCAAGAGGGACTGCCGTAGCCTCGAACCCGAGATCAAAACAATTACGTCACGCAACGCTGATTGACTGTTTACACTATTCAGAGACTCTATAATAAAGTTTTTATTATTATTATAGAGTTTCTGCACTATTGCAGTGGACAGTGCGCGAAATTCAAAACTGTGAAACGTGTCCGTCAATCCAAGATAGCCGATCAGCGTTGTTCATAATTGTTAGGATTTCGGGTTCGAGGCTACGGTAGTCATTCAACGTCCGTGAAGATGCTCGAAGCGGGGGAATTTAACCGTTGATTTGAGAGAGGATTTTACAAAAACTATGCACCGCAGCGCCATATACGAGCCGGGATTTGTGCTATGAAGTGTAACAGAAAACCTGAACACCGCCAGGTATGAATAAATTGCGTTTATTTGTTCTCAATCGAGCCTCTGAAATCCGGTAATTTTTGGCGGAAAAGTGCATTTCAACTTTACCTCCCTTGATATATCTGAAGTGTGAGTTGGTATGTATATGCAATATAGTAGAATCTCGTCCCTGTGTTACGGAGTACATATTTATTATTATACAATCAATTAGAACCACTCAACATTTTTTATAGCTCGACTATCGTGCTGTGAAGTGAACATTTATTATACAATTCTACAATTGGACGAACTATAATCCTGAAAGTACATTTACAATTCTACAATTTGGACGAACTACCATCCTGAAAGTGCTGTGATAGTCTAACAATGTGAGCTTCCTAGCGGTGTATGCGATGTACTAATCGCTTTCACCTGAATGATTTCGCGCCGTGCATGCGTACACGATACATTTAAATGAGGTCACGTGACTATATGGTCGGATGTTTGCATAGCTAGCGCTGTTGTTCGGGAAATCCATTTAGAGTTATCCTCCTCTTTACGCGCTGCGACAGATTTTACGCGCAGCGACAGTTATGGCCTCAGGCTCCTAAATAAAAAAAAGTCCCGATACCTACACGTAATCTCTGCCAAAGACCAGAATTTTCCCGATTTTTTTCCGCCTTCGTTGCAACGATTAATAGAAAGTCGTTGTTACCACTGGCAAGTATTGTATTTGTTCTATTCAGCTGCAAATTTTATTTCGATTCACTGCTCGATAACATGCCTCGCCGGGGCACTATTTGCGGGGCGTGAGCACTGCTTTCAGCAGGCAGAGAAAACAGCGAAATGAGCACAGCTTGAAATTTTGACGGTAAAAGTTTGACAAGAAGTTTGTCACCTTGTAGCGCTTGAAATAAACTACTTCCTGTCGAAAGATGAAAGTCTAAACTCAATTAGGGAACCAGTGAGGTACAATTTTGTTAATACTGCCGAACGTGTAAGTTATTTAGGAGTCTGATGCCTTATCCGGGACGGCATAGCCATCAAGCTTTGGCTGGAGCTGTCCTTCACCAGACGCTTTTGTCCTTCCCCAGACGGAGACTTCCATTGTCCGAGTGGGGACGGCTGCGTTAACATTTGTACTGGCTCATGTTACATGAATACATACCATGCTACTTCGCCTCTTAATATCTATGGCTATCGCAAACATGTAATATAAGCTTATACCTGAGTACCTATAACGTTCTCGCAAGCGAATTACATTCCGTACATATTCCATTATTTAGAATAGAAATAAACATAATATATACCAGGGTAGCTCATGACTATACGCTGATATTATAACATTATTATTATCATGGTATGGTATTTCTTGTCTTTAAGAACCAAGGCTCTTGCAAACTGATTTTATTGATCAGATATTCCATGGAAAAAATACAACACTATATTACATGCACCGGGTATACATATATACGCTATTAGATTTACAACATCCATATTATAATAGGTCTCCATCTCTAAAGATCTAAGGCTCTCGCAAGCAGATATCACGACGCGGTATTGCCCTTAATCTCCAAGGCTCTCGCAAATTAATAATTACATTGATTTTATACTCTCAAGAAGAAAGATATACAACACTACACGCCATAAATATCCAGTGTTGAAATTGACTGTTTAGTTATCTGACCAGAAGCCCGATCTGGTTTCATTTGCTTGTCCCGGCACGTGACATATGACCCCGCCAGTAACATTAGCTGTCAAGTAACCCATACTTAAAATACTTTTGCTGGGGGAAATAAGCTAACCACATTCATGGAATGTATAAATTATACACAGTACACCAGTATAAGGCTATACGCTGTTAGTACAACGTGAATAGTATAATGTCAGTTCGTCTCTTTAGATCTAAGCTTCTCGCAAACTACATTAATTACACATCCAATTATAAATGTTTTACTGTATATTAGGCATATATGGTAGAATATCAATGCGATCATGGCAGTTCTCCTCTTAAGAACTAAGGCTCACGCAAAGTAATGACGTCAATGACATTTCCATAAGAAGAAATACAACACTAAGTGAAAAAAAAAGCGTAATACGCGTAACGATATTACAAGAACTGAGGCTCTGGCAAACTTTTTACATTTATTATATAAGCGAAATAATACACTATGTCATATATATCAGGTCTATGAAAATAGGCTAATATTATCAAATTAATATTATCATCGTATGGTAATTATTACATATTCCATGAAAAGAATACAACACTATCTAATATGCAACAGGTTTACACATATAGGCTACGCCATCTACAGTACAACATCAATATTATAATGTTACTTCGTGTTTTTTTTTAGATCTAAGGCTCTCGCAAACTAGTATCATGGTTCGGTAGTTCTCTTCTTAATAATCAAGGGTATCGCAAACTAATTACATTTATATCATACTCCATGAGAAGAAATATATACAACACTTTATATAATATTTACCGGGCACTAGTATATGCCTATACGCTATTACAGTAAAACATCAATAGTATAATGGGGGTTCGTATCTTCAGACATAAGGCTCTCGCAAACTAATTACATTAAGTACATATCCCATGGAAAATAAAACACTAATAGTAGGCCTATATATCGAGTATATGCAGTATAACATCAATAATATCGTGACAGTTTCTCTCTTAAGAACTAAGGCTCTTGCAAATTAATTACGTCAATTACATTCTCCATTAATACAAAGGAATTCTATATAATATACACCGGGAATATGAGTACCCTACTGCAGTATACGATCAATACTATAATTAGCTATCTGGCCTGGGCGATTTGGGGAGTGCCGCGGAAAGTGCCCCCCTCCCCCGCCCCTATATATTTTCGCTATCGCTAAGGCTAGAGTGCTGAAACTTACCACCATATATCTTTGGGTCAAGCTCTACAAGAAACTGTAACAAAATCCAAGATGGCCGCCATAATTACGTCACCGTGACGTTATTTTCAAAAAGAACGTTTTTGGACGATTTTTCGGTCAGAATTTTCGAATTTTTATTTTCGTTTTTTCTTCGCAAAAACTGCATGATAAATTAGTAAAAAATAATCTGATATGAAATAAAATAAATTTTACCCACTTTTCCATACAGAAAAGCAAACATTTTGAAGAAATATGACGAAAACATCACTTTTCTGGTACTCCACATGACCGCCATTTTGAATTTACCCATGATCCTCTGCTCGGGGTGGGGCCATGCAAATAGGCTCAAAATCACCCCAATATGATAATCTAAAAAGTCACGGAGTTTCAGCTATCAATTTTTTGTCGTTCCGGAGACAGAAGAAAAAAAAAAACGGTGGAGGGGGGGGGGGGGAAAGTGCTTCCCCCCCCCACCCCCCAGGCTAGGTAGGGTTAAGCAAACTAATTACATTTGATTACATAAGGTCATGAAAAGAGTGGCACCCGCATATGGCGTATACTTATCTCGCCTCGTAGCATTTGCTATAGATCTTGTGTTGTTAAATGTGACGATTTTAATGAACGTCACAAAACATTATCGCAGAAACTTATAAAACAGGGCCACACCACGGAGCGCCTTCACTCAAAGTTTCTCAGATTTGGCAATACTTATCTCGTGCTGATAGCAAAATACGAGAAGTGAGCAAGATGTTTGGCGTTACCTTTCGTGACTTGTCTGTAATCTCGCTTAACCCGGGTCTAGGGGCCGTATGAGCCCATGTATTTCAATATCCTCATGATTTTCATATGGACAGTCACAAGCAAAGCCTGACTGACATACATCATTTTCTACATGAAGACTTTACAGCGAATATCATATGGATTAAGAATATTGATCAGCGATACGCATTTGATATTTTTTAACATCATGATGTCTTGCCGGCATCATTGAAAACTGTTGAACTCTTCTCTCTTGCAGCAAACTAGCCTATGCAGACCTTGCATTTTACGGGTCTGATTTAAGGTTAAATGATACAATCAGCCCCGTCAAAATGAAAGGCATGCTATGTTTATGTATACCGTACTATGATTGTCTTTTTCTAATTTGGTGGTAATACTGTTTTTTTTTAATATGGAATAGGTCTTTGGATTATAGACGCGGGGACGGAGGACGTCCTCTTTAATGGACGGAGGCTGAATAACGTCTGACGGACCAGACGCTTGTAATTTATTTTTTGCTTTAGCTATCACGGTGTAACGGTGTCCCATGAAATTGGCGACATCTATGTATAGCGTTCACTTCCTGTTAGTCTGAGCTTGCCCTACCCCCTGCCCAACGACGATAATATATTATATATTGTCTTTGACTGGGTCAAGCGGTTCCAGCCAAAGACAAAGATAGTATAAACGATATGTCGTCGTTGGCCAGGGGAAACAGACTAAATTTATGCAATCCCCATGCGTCAGTAATATGGTAACCACCCCCACACTTAATACTGCTCACTTGTAATCCAGACAATATACATTCCGCCAATTTCACTGAACAAAGTCGCACCGTCGTGTGATCAGTTCCATGCATCTATTTTCCCAATTAAGTCCACACAAGTCACTAACTCACGTATGAGACGACACGAATAAAGTATATCCTTCCGCAGACGACTAACTTGTAACGTAAATTTTAGGTGTTTGTAGATATGTTACTGGAAAGTAAATGCTAGTTCGTCTTATTTGAATCGTTCTCTTGGCTGTTCTAAGTCTATAGATACACAATCAGTCTATACAAGTAACTAACTCACGTATAAGACAACAAGGAAGAAGCATGTCCTTCCCCAGACGCCTAGTTTGTGACATATTTTATGTGTTTGGACATATATCGCTGGAGATTTAATGCCAGTTGATCTTATGTTAATCGTTCTATTAGTTGTTCTAATCCCCTAGATACACATTAAGTCTATACAAGTCATTAACTCGCACTGTATTTAAATATGTCAGCTATGATTATGTTATCGGATTCGATAATACCTTTTATCTGAATGTTGTTTAATTAACAGTGATGCGCCATTCTGTGCTTTGTAAATATGTTACCGTTATTTCTTTTCGTCAAGCTATCATTCTGTGTCATTCATATTATTGGGAGAGGCGTTGAGATAGGCTAAGCCTGTTCGCTAATCCCAGTTCACCTTTTGTGAACAAATATAGTGTTAAAAAAAGTCAATAACTCACGTATGAGACGACACGGAGAAAGTACGTCCTTCCCCAGACGCCTAGTTTGTAACTTATATTTTAGGTGTTTGGAGATATATTGCTTTAGAGTAATGCTAGTTGATATTACGTCAATCGTTCCCTTGGTTGTTCTAAGCCTCTAGATAGAAAATGAAGCTATACAAGTCACTAACTCACGTATGAGACGACACGGAGAAAGGATGTCCTTCCCCAGACGCCTAGTTTGTAACTTATATTTGAGGTGTTTGGACATATATCGCTGGAAATTAAATGCCAATTGATCTTATGTGAATCATTCTATTGGTTGTTCCAATCCTCTAGATATACGATAATTCCATACAAGTCACTAACTCACTTATGAGACGACACGTAGAAAGCATGTCCTTCCCCAGACGCCTAGTTTGTAACTTATTGTTCAGGAGTTTGGAGATATATTGCTGGAGAGTAAATGCTAGATCATCTTATGTGAATCTTTCTGTTGGTTGTTCCAAGCCTCTAGATACACAATAGGTCTATACCAGTCACTAACTCACTTATAAGACGACATGTAGAAAGCATGTCCATCCCCAGACGCCTAGTTTGTAACTTATATTTTAGGTGTCTGGACATATATCGCTGGAGATTAAATGCCAGTTGATCTTATGTGAATCGTTCTATTGGTTGTTCCAATCCTCTAGATGTACAGCAGTTCTATACAAGTCACTAACTTATTTATGAGACTTCACGGAGAAAGCAAGTCCTTCCCCAGACGCCTAGTTTGTAGCTGATAATTTAGGCGTTTGGACATATATCGCTGGAGATTAAATGCCAGTTGATCTTATGTGAATCGTTCTCTCAGTTGTTCCAAGCCTCTAACTAACGTGTAATACATATGACTGTCATTTCTGAGGACTGTCTTCCCTGGGACTATCATACCTGGGGAATGTTATTCCTGGGGACCATCATTACTGGGGACTGTCATTCCTGAGACTACCTTCCTGGGGAATGTCAGTCCAGGTAACTACCATTCCCGAGGACTATAATTCCAGGGGATTGTCATTCCTGGGGACTGTCATACCTGAGGACTGTTATTCCTTGGGACTATTATTCTTGGGGACTATGATTCCAGGAGACTGTCCTTCCTGGATACTATCATTCCTGAGGACTGTTATTCCTGGGCTACCATTCATTGAGACTGTCAATCCCGAGGACTGCCAATCCTGGGAACGATCATTCCTGAGGATTATTGTTACTGGAGGCTGTCATTACCGAGGAATGTCAATACTGGGAACTGTCACTTCTGGGACTACCATTCCTGTGGACTGTCAATTCTGGCGACTATCATTCCTGGAGACTGTGAGTTCTGGGGACTGTCATTCCTGAGGACTGTCAGTCCTGGTGCTTCCATTCCTGGGGACTTTCATTCCTGTGGAATGTCATATCTGGGGGTGTCATTTCTGAGGACTATCAATCGTTCCTGTGTATTGTCATTACTGGGGACTGCCATTCCTGAAGACTGTCAATCCTGGGGATTGTCATTCCTGGGATGCCATTCCTGTGGACTGTCATTCCTGGGGACTGTCTATCTTGGGCACTGTCATTCCTGGGTACTGTCAATCCTGGGGACTGTCTTCCCTGGGGTCACCATTCCTGGAAAATGTCATTCTGGGAACTGTCAATGATACTGTCATACCTGGGCACTGTCATTCCTGGGGACTATCATTACTAGGGACTGTCATTCCTGAGTACTGTCATTCCTGGGGCTACCATTCCTGAGGACAGTAAGTGCTGGAAACTGCCGTTCCTGAGGAATGTCATTCCTGAGAGTGTGACTCCTGGGGATAATCATTTCTGTGGACTATACTTCCTGTGGACCCTTGTGGAATGCAATTCCAAGGGACTATTGTTCCTGGGGACTATAAATCCAGGAGACTGCCATTCATGGAGACCATTGTTCCTGGGGACTATAATTCCAGGAGATTGTCATCTGGAAACTATCATTCCTGGGGACTGTCAATCCTGGGACTACTATTCCAGGGGACTGTCATTCCAGGGGCTACAATTCCTGAGGACTGTCATTCCTGGACACTATTATTCCTGGGATTATAATTACAGGTGACTGTCATTCCTGGGGACTATCATACCTGAGGTTTGCTATTCCTAGGGACTATTGTTCCTGGGGGCTATATTCCCAAGAGACTCCCAAGTACTGAGAAGCCCCAATTCGCAAGAAGTTCTAGCAAATCTCCAGAGTAAATTCGTCTTAGTCCAAGCAGACAAAGCTCCAAATAATATAATATTCATATGTAGGCCTAAATATTACTATTACCAGGTGCTGGTTGAAGAATTGAGTGTAAACATATCGTCATCAAATACGTCTACTTACTCTCAAACTGCATTTACTCTGGAAGATTTATTTAACAATCACAACACGTTTCTCGGGGAAAGAGGTATTTGTCTTCCAGTCAAACATAACGATATACCAAAAATATACTGGACTCTCAAAATGCATAAATCACTATACAAAGCTAGATTCATAGCTGGTTCTAGAAGCTGCACCACCAAACTTCTTTTAACCCTGTTGACGAGGGCCCTTCAGGAGGTAAAAGCATTTTGGAAAAGGTTTTGCGCCACTATTTCTAAAAACTCTGGCGTTGAATGTATGTGGGTATTGGAAAAACTCGAAATGTTTTACGGAAGAACTTGATGCTAAAGGTCACATACCGTACAGACATGTATCCACATGGGATTTCTCGACTCGATTTTTGACCGTCTAATTTCATTAATAGTATCTGTGTTCAAGAAAACTGATCGTAGATATATTAATGTCGGAAGACATAAAGCATTCTTTGGCTCTACTACATACAAGATATCATTCATGGGATGTTTCTTTGTTTATAGAGTTGCTTGAATTTCTCATTAAAAATATCTATGTGAAATTTGCCAACACAATATATCAACAGCATATAGGTATTCCAATGGCTACTAATTGTGCACCCCTATTGGCTGACCTATATCTGTTCTCTTATGAATATGACTATATGCAGGCGCTTTCAAAAACCGATCCATTCAAGGCCCGTTCCTTCTCATTCACCAAACGCTATATAGACGATCTTCTCGCTGTGGATAATCGCTATATAAATGACGCAGTGAAGGATATATATCCACCTTCACTGGATTTGAAGGAAACTACAGATCACATCATATTTACACCTATATCTCTATAAAAATGAAGCGGGCCTTCTCTCTCGTCGACTGTATGAAAAATGAGATGATTACAATTACGACATCGTAAACTATCCCTTTCTGGACAGTAATATTCCAGTGGGGCCTGCATATGGCGTATACATATCACGCCTAGTAGCATTTGCTAGATCCTGTGTTAAATGTGACGATTTTAATCAACGTCACAAAACACTGTTGCAGAAACTTGGGGGCTATAATTCCAGGTCACTTTTTTTCCTGGGGACTATCATTCCTGAGGACTGTCAATACCGGGGCTGCCATTCGTGGGGACTGTCATACCTGGGGACACCATTCTCGGAGACTGTCATCTCTGGAATGGTGGAATATTGAAACAAGACTTTCATGTAATCGTGCATTTTATTCACGAGAGAACTGTTATGTCCAAAATCCGCATTCGTATTTGAACAAATACAACATTTCAACACAGCCGTCCCCAGACGGACACACGATATTCTCCGTCTCACGGTGGACAAAAAGCGTCTGGTGAAGGACAGCTCCATCCAAAGCCCTATCGAAATCTCGGTCGGTTATTTCAGCATAGCTCGCTTAATACTGGTGCGATTCTGACAATCTAAACGTTCCGGAATAGCTGAAGAGTTTCTCTTTTCAAAAATATATAGATTGATAACAAAAGTATTTTTATTTTTGAGACAGTGGGCAACTGAAAAAATCGTGTCGACTTCGCTGGAAATTTTTCGGGACCGACCGACATGCGGTTTTGCTTGTCCGGAAAATTATTGCGTGAACTGACTGAAATACTTTTACGTTTCCGGAATCCTCTACTTTTTTTTACGAATAAAATGATATAAAACTTATGCATGTAACTTCTACCGTTTTCCGTAAAAGGGTTCGCTGAAATAATGACCGACATGCGGTTTTTCTTGTCCGGAAAATTATTGCGTGAACTGACTGAAATACTTTTACGTTTCCGGAATCCTTTACTTTTTAGCTCATCTGGGCCGAAGGCCCGATGGGCTTATGTCATGGCCTGACTGTCCGTCGTCCGTCGTCCGTCGTGCGTCGTGCGTCGTCCGTAAACATCTTCTTCTCTGAAACCGCTTGGCCGATTAAGCTGAAACTTGGCATGCATGTTCCCCCCAATGAGTACACCAGAATTTGTTCATGCCGTGTCGATACGATTTTAAATATGGCCGCCATGGCGGCCATCTTGAATTTGCCATTGAAACATTGTTATCGCGATTTCTCAGGAACTACTGCATAGATCTTTCTCAAATTTGGTACACAGGTTCCCCTTTTGGTCTAGTTGTGCAAGATACCTGTTGTGGTCTGATTCACAAATCCCATATGGCCACCAGGCGGCCATCTTGGATTTCCCCATGAAACATTGTTATTGCAATTTCTCAGGAACTACTTTGTGGATCTTCCTCAAATTTGGTACACAGGTTCCCCTTGGGGTCTAGTTGTGCAAGATACCTTTTCTGCTCTGATTCGAACATCCAATATGGCCACCAGGCAGCCATCTTGGATTTCCCTATGAAACTTCGTTATCGTGATTTATGAGGAAGTACTGCATGGATCTTTCTCAAATTTGATACACAGGTTCCCCTTAGTGTCTAGTTGTGCAAGATACTTTTGTGGTCTGATTCAGAAATCCAATATGGCCACCAGGCGGCCATCTTGGATTTCGAGATGAAACATTATCTCGATTTCTCAGGAAGTACTGCATGGGTCTTTCTCAAATTTGGTACAGAGGTTCCCCTTGGGGTCTAGTTGTGCAAGATACAATTTGTGGTCTGATTGAAAAATCCAATATGGCCACAAGGCGGCCATCTTGAATTTGCCAGTGAAGTCTTGTCATCATTATTTTTCGTTAACTACTGCATGGATCTTTCTCAAATTTGGTACACAGGTTCCTCTTGGGGGTCTAGTTGTGCAAGATACCTTTTCTGCTCTGATTCGAACATCCAATATGGCCACCAGGCGGCCATCTTGGATTTCCCTATGAAACTTCGTTATCGTGATCTTGGATTTCCAGATGAAACATTATCGCGATTTCTCAGGAACTACTGCATGGATCGTTCTCAAATTTGGTACAGATCTAGAGGTTCCCCTCGGGGTCTAGTTGCGCAAGATACAATTTGTAGTCTGATTGAAAAATCCAATATGGCCACCAGGCGGCCATCTTGGATTTCCAGATGAAACATTGTTATCGTGATTTCTCAGGAACTACTGCATGGATCTTTCTCAAATTTGGTACAGAGGTTGCCCTTGGGGTCTAGCTGTGCAGGATACCATATATGGTCTGATTGAAAAATTCAATATGGCCACCAGGTGGCCATCTTGGATTTCCCCATGAAATTTTGTTATCGTGAATTCTTAGGATATTACTGCATGGATTATTAACACAGGTTCCCCTTGTGATCCAGTTGTGCAAGATACCTTTTTTTGGTTCATTTCGAAAATCCAATATTGCCGCATCTTGAATTTCCCATGAAACTTTATCATAAAATCTCAGGAAATAACTGCATGGATCATTTTATAGTGTTCAGGGTGGACAACACAAGTTAGAAACTCATCTATTGCAGTTCTTTAGTAAAAATTTCTCACAGCTACTTTTTCCAGTTACAGACAGATGACCTACAGTGCCGTGGCACTATCTTTTACATCTTCGCAGACAGATGGGGGTATGTCTTGGTTAGGCCATACCTCACCAGAGATTACTTTCATTGGAAAAATGTCCTGTTACATCTCATTGCCATCGTAACAACCCAGTCGCACATATTTTGTACTCGACATGTCTCCCCCTGGTGCATATACCCACAAAATATTGGAATCGCAGGTTAAAACTGTCCCATGTACTGTCCGGACACGAAGTGGACAGACGGACGAACGACTGCAATCACATAATAAAAATTGGTTCTGGTTATTGCTTATACAGCTTACTGACAATCACACATTATATTTTGGTATAATTGCCTTTATTCCATAACCTCCAATTACAATCATGAATTTACAGCTTGACCTCCTGTGAAATCGACTATGTTGTCATTTTGTTCAGGGGAGACAACGCAAGTTAGAAACTCATCTATTGCAGTTCTTCAGTAAAAATTTCTCGAAGCCACTTTCTCCAGTTATAGCCAGATGAGCGCTACAGTGCCGTGGCACTATCTTTTTACGAATAAAATGATATAAAATTTATGCATGTAACTTCTACCGTTTTCCGTAAAAGGGTTCGCTGAAATAATGCGATCGAAAATCAAGTAATTTTCAGCGGAAACCGGGTGACTGCCATGAGTAAAAACCCGGATTTGAAAAAGGACTTCAGAAAAGTCCGAAAATTCGGAATCAGGATCGCGGGTAAGTTTATGGGAAAATTCGCAAGGTTGATGAGTCAGAATTGTGAATTCAAATAAAAAAAACTAAATGTACATGAAAACAATATTTTTCTATGGTATGGTATAAATATAATTTTGAATTGATCATTAATTTTAAATACATATATTTCTATAATCGAAATGAAAAAATGACCAGGAATATATATATTTTGTTCTCAATAAATTTTGTTCTTGGATTCGTTATTAATATAAATTTACGAATAAAATTAGTACATTATAATAATACATAATATATTTAATTTATAAAATGAAGTAAAAATAATTTTGACAAGCAGAAATGATTTTGGAACACTGTTCACACTAGTAGGATCGGGAAAATACTGGTCAAAGTACTTGGCCTGGGAATGACCGGCGATGAGAGTCTTGAGAACCATGATGGCTGATGAATTATTGAAATTCGAATGTCTGAAGAATATGCAGCTATGATGACTGATGAATTATTGAAATTCATATGTCTGAAGAAAATGATTGAAATTGTAGTTTACGGGCCGCTTCCCATACGGATTTCGCGGCCCATCAACTCAATGTTTTATTTAAATTTCACGGTACATTTCTTCGTTGATTTAAAATCTTTTGCAGCGCTAGATATTAAAATAAATAATTAAATAATGAATAACAATGAGAGAGCAAAGAGAAATTGATTGATTGATTTATTGACTTTTAAGGGCCGCTTCTCTTACGGATTTCGGGGCCCACCAAATACAATACATTACATGTGTATTCTTGACTGGAATATATTTTGTCTATACTTTATATAATAACGACTATTTACAAGGCAAAGTTCTATGTACATGGAGTAGTGGAAAAGGAGTATATACAAAAGTAAACAAGTATTAAATAGTAATTGGCAGTTATTTTACAGTTCCATTGTCCATTATTATTTTTAGTTCTTTTCTGCCCCACCGCCGGCCAGGAAACCCCCCGGTATAGTACTTGGTTTAAACGATGCTTTATTGCATTTTTTTGCAAGTGGGAGCGTGTTAAGACGAGCTTACAACTGCGTCTCCCACAATGAACTACATTAAACAATACAATACACTTCGGGACTAAACATGGAAGAACAATTATGATGCCCGGCGTGAAGAGAAAACATAGTATAGTACTTTGTCGCCATACTCGAGGAAACCTGCACCCTCACCCAAATGGGGCTTTGAGTATTTGTCGTAAGTTTGTTTGGTTTGTTGAGCTCGTAAGCGGGTAGATATATCGGTGCTATTCCTCTGGTCCAGAATCTGTTGGTTTTCTAATGTTTTTGTTGTTCATTTTTCCTTTAATAATGTCTTGGTAACTTCTGTTAGGTCAGTTCGTCGGTGTTGTTGTTTGTCATCTCCTGGTCCACTGTTTTCTGTTTTGGGGGCGTTTCCTTTTTTTCTGTTTTTATTTTTTTTTATTTTCCCTAGTTTCCGTCTTGTTTTCAATCATGTTTGCTCCTCATGGCTCCCAGTATAGCCCGTCGCATAGACCGGTAGAACAGCTCCTGGCCTAAATGGTTTTGTGTGGACTCCGTCGTGGATTAGGATTTGTTTTGGGGGGGTGGATCATTCCCCGGTGTTTCCAAAATGTGGCCATTGTGTTTTTACTTGGTAGTTGGTTAAGTTTTTGAATTTTATTGTTGTAGGAATGGACCGAAATGTGCCGAGTTACCTGATGGAACACCAGCTGACTGATGTAGATCCTCGGAATTTGGAATTTGGTCTGGAGTTCACCTATCAGGGCCATGATGTCGCAGCAAATTGCCGATGCATTCTTGTAAGAGTCAGCATCATTTCCTCCAATATGGAGGATGAGTAGGTCAGGATTTGTCTCCCGTAGGAGGTTTTCCAGTTTGTTCGAGTTTCGTAGGGTCCCGACTCTGGTCCCGCCAATACCAAAAAATCGAATATCCTGGCCTGTGCCAAAGTCTAGCCTAGAGCCCGGGATTTGTTTTCGGAGGATGATGCTCTCCAGTCTATGGACGTAGCTAGAACCGACGATGATGACCTTCATCATGTTCATCTCCATTTCTGAAAGTATAAGATGAAACAGTGTGTAGTGTTCATTTTTGTGAGTGACATTATTTGTGTGCGTGGTTGTTTCTTGATTGTTGAATTGGTAGCGGTCTTTAGGTTTTACAGACGAATGTGGTTACCAGCCCACACGGAACATGGTATCTCCGGTGCCCACATTGCCTATTTTATTGCGAAAGAGAGATTTTTGGCCAATATTGTCGCAGGGATGTTGATTGGTCTTGGCCTCCGATTTTTGGGAGAACCATGGGCGTCTTCAGGATTTTTCGAATCGACTTCCCTAACGACGCCCTTGGGAACAGGGTGGGTTCTTCCAGAAATCTGTGCCTGTAACAATTGCTTGGAGTGTGTATTGGGGCACAGGACGCCAGGTCTACGTCCTATATTGCGTGAAAGTCAAAGGATCATATTCTGTGTTAAGGCGTCAGTTCGGTGTCATCTATGGGGTAGCGTGTCGGTGTGGTTTAGGATTTGGTGTTCTGGTTCTGGAGGTTTCTTGTTTTGCGTCGTTGTCACTCAAGGCGCTGTTGGTATTCTTGTGATCGTCATCCGTCTTCTGTTTTTGGTCTTGTCCAGCCCGTCTTTGGTCTTCGGTGTGCCGTGCGGTGCTGTTTAATAATTTTTGTCGTCATCAGTGTTCTGTTTCATGTCTGGTCTTGTTCGTCTGTGGTCTTCAGTGTGCTGTGCTGTGTTGAGGCGTCAGTTCGGTGCCATCTATGGGGTAGCGTGTCTGGCGTGGTATAGGGTCGAGTATTCTAATTCTGGACGTTCTTATGGACCGACGATGATGGCCTTCATCATGTTCATCTCCATTTCTGAAAGTATAAGATGAAACAGTGTGTAGTATTCATTTTAGTGAGTGACATTATTTGTGTGCGTGGTTGTTTCTTGGATGTGTGCTAATGATTTATGTCCTTGATTGTTGAATTGGTAGCGGCCTTTAGGTTTTAGAGACGAATGTGGTTACCGGCCCACACGGAACATGGTATCTCCGGTGCCCACATTGCCTATTTTATTGCGAAAGAGAGATTTTTGGCCAATATTGTCGCAGGGATGTTGATTGGTCTTGGCCTCTGATTTTTGAGACTAATGTGGCAACCGGCCCACACGGAACATGGTATCTCCGGTGCCCACATTGCCTATTTTATTGCGAAAGAGATTTTTGGCCAATATTGTCGCAGGGATGTTGATTGGTCTTGGCCTCCGAGTTTTGAGACTAATGTGGCAACCGGCCCACACAGAACATGCTATCTCCGGTGCCCACATTGCCTATATTTTATCACAAAAGAGAAATTTTGGCCAATGCTGACATTGTTAGTTAGTGGTGCGCATGCACGGGGGTAGTGTTATATACTGGAATAATAGCCAGCAGTTTTGATAAAATTTATTAAGGACTTGAATACCTGTTTTCTAATGTTAAGGGAGTGTTGAATTTTTTTAATTCGTTGTGGGTAGTGTTTTGGGCATTCAAGTAGGACATGTTCTATTGTTTCTTCTACATTGTTGCATGTGCAGTGGTGAGGTGTTTTTCAGAAGCATGGACAGATGTGACAAGTCCGGTTTTGCCTAGTCTTAATCTTGTGATGATGCGGTCATCACGCTTATTGTCTAACTGGAATCCTTGGACTTGTCTTTTCTCTCCATCAAGAATCTTATGTAACCATCGTCCACGCTCTTCTTCGTTCCATTCCTTTTGCCACTTGCTATCTATTTTGCGTCTAATGATAGTGTTGAGTTCTTTACATCCTAATCCTATTGGCACATCGTGTGCAGTTTTAGCAAGACTGTCTTTGGCCCTCGTTGTGTATTTGTGTACAGATACATTCTATTTTGTGTATGAGATTAGGTCTACTGTCAGATATAGAATTTTCAATGGATGTGAGTCCACTGAAATCCTTGGACTTGAGTATCACCGCACGGATTGGTTTGTGCTCGATGATCCATTCGAGAGCCTTAATTATAGCAATCAGTTCACTAGTGTATACAGACATATTGTCTGGAAGTTTGAAACCATTTTGTATGTTGAGCTCAGGTATAACAAAAGCTGATCCTGTGTTATTACTTGTGTTTTTCGATCCGTCTGTATAGATTTTCAAGTAATTTTTCCAGTTTTGGTTGATATATTCAAGGGAGGTGGCTCTTATAAAGTCTGGGTTGTCCTTCTTTGTGAGGTAGTGGTGTATACTTGTGTCCACGTGGGGCGACTCTAATTCCCAGGGTGGCCTAGTGATTTTGTCTGTGTCGCAGATGTGTGCGATGGGTATTTCGTGTTCTTGGAATAGGTTATTTACGGTGTAGCCGAGGGGGGCGGAGTCTTTTTCGATTATCTTATCCACTCACAAAAAATTGCAACTGTGGATAGAAAACTTTCACAGATATAGACCGGACACGAGCACTTCAGTGATTTCCTGTTTTTTAGGCCAGTGACCTTTGACCTCTGACCTTGACCTTCATTTTGGTACGCGACACATCGTCTCCCCATAGGGTATCCACTCACCAAAAATTAGAACTGTACATAGAAAACTGTCTCAGATATAGACCGGACACGGGGGACGGACACACGGACACACGGACAGACGGACGGAAACCGCCATCACATAATACGTCCGCCTTTTGGCGGGCGTATAAAAAGGGTGGGGCTAATGACGCTTCCCAGAGAGAAATTGCAGATATGCTGCCCTTATATACAGATTTCATTAGACAGTTCACTCACTCACTAACAATGTGTTGAAAAGTCGAAAAACTGCTCACTATTGGAATGGTTAATCTGATGGCCCTAATCTGATTACCTATTCTTTTCACATAATCTTTTAACGGTCGTCGATCTCGGTCCGTGTGCTAACGGATTAGCGGTTAGGGATTAATTGCATGGGATTAAAACTTAATTAACTGTTCACCAGTCTGGGCTGTGAGATATCAAGAAGTCAGTAAGTGAACAAAACTCTGAAATAAATGATAAAATTCATTTTAGTTCATATAATTTATAATAATTTTCTTCTTTTTCAATTTATTTTTATGAAATTTATTTGAATTTACCGTGCATAATTTGTGAATTTCCTGAAACCACAGATCACAGAACATTCTAATCTCAGTTTAATCGATCAAATTTCCTAATACATAGTATTACATGACAAACATTCATTTATTCGACAAATAGGATATTATATGTATAAATTATGTTTTTTTAAAAATTTAATTCGACACTTACGACCCACTGACGTAACCAGTCTTCCCATAAACTTACCCGCGATCCTGATTCCGGATTTTCGGACTTTCTGAAGTCCGTCCTCAAATCCGGTTTTTTACTCATGGAAGTCACCCGTTTTCCGCTGAAAATTTCTTGATTTTCGATCGCATTATTTCAGCGAACACTTTTACGGAAAACGGTAGAAGGTACATGCATAAATTTGATATCATTTTATTCGTAAAAAAGTAGAGGATTCCGGAAACGTAAAAGTATTTCAGTCAGTTCACGCAATAATTTTCCGGACAAGAAAAACCGCATGTCGGTCGGTCCCGAAAATATTTCAGCGAAGTCGACACGATTTTTTCAGTTGCCCACTATATCAAAAATAAAAATACTTTTGTTATCAACCTATATATTTTTGAAAAGAGAAACTCTTCAGCTATTAGATTGCCAGTATTCAGCGAGCTATAATCAAATAACTGACCGAGTTTCCGTTTTTTCAGTCGAATTCAAAAGATTTCAGTCGATTATCCCGCCAAAAGTTGTTTGCTCGAAACTGGAGCGTTCGATCAGAATGAAATAGATTTGAATATTAATTTCTTGTTACGCCACAGAGATCTACTCTTCAGGTAATAACGAACGAAGTTCGGGACCGCGAAGCGGTCCCTAACGGAGTTCGTTAAATAGGTAACATACATGCATTACGTGAGACAAAATACAGATACAGAACTTAATCACAAACCCAGTGTAAATCCATGTAAAGACAGACAATCACCGTAGTCTATCATGTTCAGATTTCATCGTTTGCGTGGGCGTATTTTGCGGGGGCTGCCATATTGGATTTGAGGCAGTGTGGGTAATAGCTAAAATTAGAACAGTATCGAAATTTAATTCTAAAAATATTTGCTATAGATTTGAAACAAAAAAAGGATAATATGCTAATAAATTCAAGGATGAATTCCCTTCCGATTCCCTTCCGACTGATAGAATATTTGGCGAAAACGCCCGAGTGTCATCTGCACTTCCCGCACGCAAAAGTTTGCAGAGTGCGGTCAGACCTCTTTTTCGCGAAAATGGCACTTCACATCAGTGCAGAAATTTCATAAAATTTAGTTCTACGGCAAGAAAAAGCTGTATAACGTGTCCATCTATAACAAGCTTATTTATTAGGCTTTGAAGATCTGATGTTTCGTAAAGAGATAATCGGTTGTTCATTTAAAAAATAAACATTTGCCACGGAATTGTGACCTTACGCCGTAGCAAAATCAAGCCATTCAAGTTCTGTCGCTGACGTCCGCGTGATAAATTAGGTCATCCAAAGTTCGCAAAGAAAAGGGGGAAGGGGGTCACAACAAGCTGATTATCAATAGGGGATTTTAATTATAACAGGCAAGAAATCATTTCCAAATAAACGGTGACACTGCGATTGTCTGAACCGTCAGATATCATCCATTCACTTCAGATTATGGCCTAGATCTAGACATTAAATTAATAGGTACGGACAACCAAGATGCAAGTAAACTTCATAAAACAAACACATTCATCAAGCTATAGTTTATTGCAGATTTTATTGTGTTTAGATCCGCACACTTCTGAGGGGTCAATTCATGAATAGCTTTGAAGTCAAACAGCAAAATTTTACCAAGAACTCAAACAACTTATAAAACGAAATTTTAGAAAGTCAGATTCCTCATATTTAGACATGCATCCCCCCCCCCTCATATTTAGACATGCATTCCCCCCTCCCCCCCCGCTTCCTATATATTTTTGTACTATGAGTTCGTACAAATGTTTAACAAAATTGAAATATTGACAAAAAACAAATTTGGGGCATTTCTCTATTATTATTCATTATTTTCTATAATTCGGCATGATAAAACAATAGCTACGGTACCGGTAGTATAATTGAATTCTTTATTACGTAGCACAGATTTGCTGAGATGAATTATGCATGTCAAAATAGTGCCCTGTTGAAGAGAAAGTAATTCATGGCAAAACCCAAGATATCTATTACAATATTTTACTAAATCATACAAATCTTGTTAAAAGTATCTTAAAATATTTCAGTGTGTTACACATTTGTAGTTATAGTACAAAAAAAGGGGGGGAGGGGGAGTGGGGAATGTCCACAGAGGGAAATGTTTGAAGGAGGAAATATCTAGGGAAATGTCTACAGGGGTAAATGTCCTCAAGGTGGAATGTCCTGGCTTCATAAGCTATCAAGCTTGTTTTTCATTTGTTTACAATAATTTGATTATATATAACTATAAACATCGCAATATTTCTGTCCATTATATAGTAATATCTCTCTTCGAACAGTTTGGCATTCTTAATTTTTCATTCAAGGATAAAATTAAAATAATTCTATCAGTTTCATTCCTTAAATTAATTTATAATGAAGAAACATCCCAATATTTTGTGGTTTATATATTCGATCAACATATTTTATCCCAGATCCGATCCAGAGTATCAATTCTGATCGACTGTATTTGATTATACTGAAGATAATTCATATGTTCGGACCTTGAAATGTGTGAAACATATACTATATGGTATAGGCAGTCTGCTATGTCAGATAAAGAACAATACGTTTCCTGATTGATCAAATATTCAACGCATCATCCACAACCACAGCAATTCCAAACTTTGGGTTGCCAGTATTTCATCAGAAATCACCAAGCCACAAACGACCAGGAAAATGAAAAGAACTCGCACTAGGCTGCGCCTATATGTATATAATTTTCAATGTCCCTTCTAAGCTTCCGTAATATAACAGTGACTATATAGACCTATATGGTTTGCGAAAAAAAAAAATTGATACGAAAAAGGCAAAGTCAGAAGCGAACAAAAGAAGTATACTTCGTTCGTTTCTAGGCTTTGCCTATTTCATATTATAATTTATAATTTGATTCTTGTAACATGCTTGACACGTCGTCACCCAGTAAACTTGTATGACTTCGGCAACTTTAGACATTTGAAATGAAATGGTTCATGTCTTTATGACGACCCCAAATTTCGATAGTTGGAACAAATTGCTTATGCAGTATTATAACGTTGATTTGTCCTTGTGTAACAACAAACAAGTATGAGATAATAGAGTTTAAGACATTTAGTCAGTTTTCTGATGTGCGGTCATGTTATTTTAGAGCTAAAAGTGTAGCATAGCATGAAAATGGATGATATTAGGGTGTAACTGGAAAGTTCTGTTTTCCTCGTATTCCTTCAATATTAAGCCTACCTGGCCTGCCCCCCCCCCCACCAAATATTCTGCCCAATCTCCGGAACGACAAAAACTGGAGAACTGAAACTCCGGGACTTTATCGTTTATCATACTGGCATCCTTTTGAGCCTATTTACATGACCCCCCGAGCAGAGGATCATGGGTAAATGCAAGATGGCGGCCACGTGGGGTACCAGAAAATTGAGTTTTTTGTCATATTTCTTCAAAATTTCTGCTTTTCCTCGATGAAAAGTGGACAAAAACTATTTTATTTCACATCACATTAATATTTACTAATTTATCATGCAGTTTTTGCGGAGAAATTGCATAAATAAAAAAAAATCGAAAAATATGACCGAAAAATCGTCAGGAAAATGGCTTATTCTTGGAAAATGTTGTCATCATGGCTGCCATCTTGGATTTTGTGACATTTTCTGGTAGGGCTTGAACCAGTGATATGGTGTGGCAAGTTTCAGCTTCCCAGCCTTAAGGATAATAAAAATAACGAAGCTGTTGGGAGGCTAACTATTCTTTGAATAGCAATATTGCCCCTCAGATGCCCTTTTGGGGACCAGAGGGCATCACAGAGCCCAGAGCAACGGGCACCCCTTCTGATATTGTTCTATATGTCTCAAGTGATGGGTGTGCCAAGTTTGGTGCTTTGGTCCAGCGTGTCACGATCTTCCCAAAATATGGCCCTAAGCCACCTCACTATTGTACTGTTGCCATGCTTAAATGGAGTAGTACAGAAGTGGTTCAGCACATTATTATGAATTATAACTGTGTCGGAGCGTAACGGCAATCAAATGTCATAATTTCAGAGAAATTACATGTGTTCATTTCAAGCTAGAAATGATATAAATGAATCGGTATTACGCATGTTTATTTCTGGGAGTTTCAATGTAACTTCTTTCGAGCGATTTGTTATGGTAAAAGATATTAAATAGATAGTTCATTGATTCCTGGCATGAAATGAAAATCACATGAGTTGATGTATGTTAAATTGATTATTCAAGCAGTTTATTTTCTGTATTTTGCAGAACCCCCGCATCAGTGTTCGTGTGTATTGGTGTCAGAGTTAATAGCAGTATATGACACATTAAAGTACGAACTGTTACTGAAAAATCTCTGCGTTGGCGTTAGTCAAGTTTCACGTTCTCCACCAAATTCTGAAGATAGACTGTTGTACCTTAGTCCTCGACTTTGAAGACTGTGCCGATACAGAGGCAATTTGAGAGGTCAACATGCAATTGGTAGACAATTTGGTTGAAACTTGAAAGAGAAAAAAAATAACTATGAGTAATCCTGATGAAGCTTCAGCTCAGAATGTTGCAGAAGAGGAAAATGAAATTCCTGATGAGTCAAAACGCCGATGAGCCCGCAGTCAAAAACAGGCGGAAGCAACTTCGCGCAAAAATAACTCGCGCGATGAACAGAATACATTTATTCATTGAAGGCGGTGAACAGAATAAAAGACGCATTGTTCGGCAGCTTGAGGAAATTAAGAAAGACTTTTCTCTCGCTTGCGATGTCCATGAAGAATTATATAATTACGTGGATGACCAGGCGATCATCGATTGCATGGATAAATGGGAGTCTGATTTAGCGACTGAAGTTTATGATATTGAAGATGAGGTTGAGGATTTTCTGGCATCTCACCCTCTGGAAAGAGACACTCCACCACCCAGAATCATGACCAGAGCTAGAACAGCGAGTTCTGGAAGAGCTGTTCAATCACTACATGCAGATGACGAGCAACGACAATGTATTCCATTCTATGAAGATGAACAGCGACAACAAGATAATCCATCACATGAAGATGAACATCAGTTAAACCACGCCCAGGAACAGCCAATCCGTGTATAGGACCTGAGCCCATCAGCGGACACTTCTCCTTCGGAGCAAAGTTTTGATTTTTGGATTGATAACTTAGTGGAATTCAGTGAAACTACTTTGCCCACTGCTATCAGAGACATGTCAGTTAGCGAAGCCCTGTTAAAACTAGAAGCAAGCAAGGACATTTAGATTTAGCAAGAAGCAAGAAAGGACATTTGGTTTAAATGATAATGTCAGTGGGTTTGGCAATGCTACAAACCGCCGTTCAAATATATCCAACATTACCCAGCTATTTAAACCCCATCAACGGAGACATCGCAGCCATGATTGGCGAAAGTTTAATAGTTCGATGGTTCACGATCATATCACTTTAAATTACTTAGTGGGTTTAACTAACACACCCAATAGTATACATAGCTTATGCGTTACCTCTGAGAGCTTTAGATCAAATAGCCAGAGATATACAACAATCTGCGTCTTCAGGAAATATAATACCACCAAAAATCAGTAAAGTATGTCAAGATATAGCGTATTTTCGGTTGTATCGTCCAGTGAACATAATCGAAACATCTCAAGATCGGTTTTCTTTGAAACTCAACTACTTAGATAAAGAACTGGACATTTTAATTTACCTCGAATCCTGAATGATCCAGAGGTACGCAACGCTGTACCTAACTATTCTAAGTTCACAGAACCTCCTTGCATTTCATATAAGTATACGAAATCTATAGCCACCAAAATATTCAATTACTCCAATGCTGTCAAGGAGTTTGACTGGAAGTTATACACGTCAGGAGGCTATAGTTGTGATTGTGAATCGTCGAACTTTATCTATACATCATGCAAACATGTTGTGACTGGTGACCTTGATGTGGTGAGTGATAAGGACCTGAAATTACTCCTGATGAAAGGACCTAAATATAGAGAACCGAGAACAATAAATCTGAAGGCCGACCAGAAGATAGTACCTACAGTACTCGCTGATTGGCTGGACCTCACCAAAAGCAAGGTCGTTGAAACAATCCGCCATATTGACAGAAGTACTCTTCCCCAAGCAAAACAAGTACTGAGAAACCTCAATTCGCAAGAAGTTCTAGCAAATCCCTAGAGTAAATTCGTCATAGTCCCAGCAGACAAAGCTCCAAATAATATAATATTCATATGTAAATATTACTATTACCAGGTGCTGATTAAAGAATTGAGCGTAGACATATCATCATCAAATACGTCTACTTACTCCCAAACTTCAGTTACTCTGGAAAATTTATTTAACAATCACAAAATGTTTCTCAGGGAAAGAGGTATTTGGCTTCCAACCAATCATAACGACATACCAAAAGTATACTGGACTCCCAAAATGCATAAATCACCATACAAAGCTAGATTCATAGCTGGTTCTAGAAGCTGAACCACCAAGCTTCTTTCAACCCTATTGACGAGGGCCAATCAGGAGGTAAAAGTATTTTGGGAAAGGTATTGCGCCACTATTTCTAGAAACTCTGGCGTTGAATGTATGTGGATATTGAAAAACTCAAAATGTCTTATGGAAGAACTTAATGCTAAAGGTCACATACCGTACAGACATGTATCCACATGGGATTTCTCGACTCTCTATACTACAATCCTCATTGACCGTCTAAGTTCATTAATAGTATCTGTGTTCAAGAAAACTGATCGTAGATATATTAATGCCGGAAGCCATAAAGCATTCTTTAGCTCTACCACATACAAGAGATATCATTCATGGGATGTTTCTTTGTTTATAGAGTTGCTTGAATTTCTCATTAAAAATATCTATGTGAAATTTGGCAACACAATATATCAGCAGCATATAGGTATTCCAATGGGTATTAATTGTGCACCCCTGTTGGCTGACCTGTATCTGTTCTCTTATGAATATGACTATATATGCAGGCGCTTTCAAAAACCGATCCATTCAAAGCCCGTTCCTTCTCATTCACCAAACGCTATATAGACGATCTTCTCGCTGTGGATAATCGCTATATAAATGACGCAGTGAAGGATATATATCCACCTTCACTGGATTTGAAGGAAACTACAGATAGCCCTACAGGCACATCATATTTAGATCTATATCTCTATAAAAATGAAGCGGGCATTCTCTCTCGTCGACTTCATGACAAAAGAGATGATTACAATTTCGACATCGTAAATTATCCCTTTCTGGACAGTAATATTCCAGTGGGACCTGCATATGGCGTATACATATCTCGCCTAGTAGCATTTGCTAGATTCTGTGTTAAATGTGACGATTTTAATCAACGTCACAAAACATTGTTGCAGAAACTTATAAAACAGGGCTATTCCACCAAGCGCCTCCACTAAAAGTTTCTCAAATTTGGCGATACATATCGCATGCTGATAGCAAAAACGAACGTAGCGTGCAAGATCTATGGCGTTACGTTTCGTAACTTGTGTCTAATTCCGCTTAACCCGGGGCTAGAGGCCGTATGCTAGATCATCATGGCGCTCATATGAACAGTCACAATCAAAGCGTGACTGAGATACATCATTCTCTAGATAACGACTTTACAACGATTATTATGGATTAAGAATACTGATCAGCGATACGGATTTTATATTTTTGGAACATCATGATGTCGTCGGCATCACTGAAAACTGTTGACCGCTTCTCTCTTGCAGAAAACTATAGGTATACTATGATTGTCTTTTTGAATTTGGTGCTAATGCTCTTATATGGATATGGAATAGGTCTTTGGATTATGGACGCGGATATTCTTTAATGGACGACGGCTGAATTATGAATGACGGACTAGACGCTTGTATTCCAACTATCAAACTTGATAAATTTAATGGTGACCCTTTTGGTTACGTTGATTTCATTGAGAGGTTCAAAATTCACATTCATGATAAGGCACGCTTATCTGATGATATGCGAATGGTCCAGCTGCCCATGCACACAACGGTCGAAGCAGAGCGCGCAATTTCCGGTTTAGGATCCAGTGGAATGATGTATGCCACCGCACTGAATTCCCTGAAAGACCAATCTGGTCAGCGCAGCCTTATTGCGCGCGCATGTCAAAAGAAGCTGACAGGCGGCACTAAAATAGCAAATAAGGATAGGCAGGGATTGCGTGACCTTTCTCTTGATGTTATCAACTCTATCTCTATTTTCCAGTGGATAGGTTACTATGCTGACATCAATGCTAGTGAGAGCCTCAGGCTACCAGAACCGTTAATTGGTAAGTGGAAGAGTGTAGCTACTGATATTCGAGAAAGAGGCCAAGTCCCTACAATCAAACAGGCAAGTGAATTCACCACGAAACGTGTGAAGACATAATTCGATCCAGATTTTGGGGGCATTGAGAGTGGGAACAAAGCTGAATACAGGAGCATGGAAGAATGGGTCTTCATTCAGCCCAAGCTCGACCCAAGGTCTTATCATGTTACATTTGTGAGGAGAATCTCAAGGTGTCTGAATGCCCTACATTTGTAGATTCTACAGTTGATGAGAGATTTCAACAAGCGAAGAATCATCGACTTTGTTTTTCATGTTTGGTCAAAGGACATCTTACCAAAGACTGTCGATCGAGAAAAAAGTGTGGCAAAGGTGGATGTAGCCGTACCCACCATACACTGCTCCATTTCGATCCTCCTTCTACCAGCGGAGTCGCATCGGTGTTGGACAGAGATGGAATTATGCCAGTTGTAAGGGTGACTTTCCGTTCTGCCAATGGTAAGGTCCGCGAGGGAAATGTTTTGATTGACAGTGGGGCCGGGACGACGGTCATCCGACGGGACTTCGCCAGAGCACTGGATCTTCAAGGTAAGAAAGAGAAGTTTAATATTTCAGTGGTTGGAGGTGAGACAGTGGAACAGCCTCAAGAGTAGGAGACTTAAATTTTGGATTTCAGCTCTAGAGGGTTGCGAGGAACATCTGATTGAGGCACACGAGCTCGACAATATTGAGCGCGCCAGCACTTAACAGACCATGGTTGCGAACACATGCCCATCTGGCCGATGTGAAGTTCCCTCACAAGGCTGGACCAGTGGATCTTATACTAGGAGTCCAATATAGCCATTTACATGTGGACGACGAGGTGAGACAGGGATTACCGTTGGAACCTGTTGGTAAGCGAACAAGACTGGGATGGTATGTCATCGGATCTGACAGCACCAAGCAAGTTAGTCCAATCTGTTCCATTAGGTTTGTCGAAAAGGTGGATCTGGAGAAATTCTATGCTTTCGAAACCCTTGGTGTCCAGTCTCCAGACTGCACATGTCCTGCAAGAGTAATCTCCCCCGACGATAAGAGGACAATGGATATGTTTGAGAAGTCCTGTAAAAAAGACGGGGACCGATATGTGATTGGATTGCCGTGGAAGAGAGATCCGTCTCTGCTTCCAGATAATTACCACTTAGCTGAGAAAAGACTTTTCTCGCTTGAAAGAAGCTTATCGAAAAATCACCAGAAGGCTGACATGTACAAACATGCCATGGAACATGGGAACCTCAGTGCAGGTTTCTCGGCCGAGTCTCTAATAGTTCGAAATGCACTAAGACCTTTTTCAATCCAAATGACAGATATATTTCTGACAGCAAAGCAAGGCCACGACATCAAACCTTGTAATATTGCGCTTGATGATTGTTTAGCACCGAATTCTACATGTAATAATTTCAAAAATTTCTAAGTGTGGACATCGTGGATGTCTCACGTGTCCACCCTTTAATACGTCAGCTTCATTTAGTTCCGCGTTAACTGGTAACTCATATTCTGCTAACTCGTATGTTGATCTTAGTTGTTCTACTACAAACTGTATTTATTTAGTTTCCTGTAAGAAGTGTGGTCAACAGTATGTTGGCAAGACCACCCAAAGACTCCATCTTAGGGTGAACGGTCACAGAAAATCCGTTAGGAAAAAGCAATTGCTTATAGGTAAGCATTTTTCTGGACTCGACCATGGCTGGGATAACTTTAGTATTCAGATCATAGACGTCTATCCATCTACTAAGGATTCCCCCTTTGGATTTGAGAGAAAAATCCGAGAGCGGGAATTATTCTGGATGCTAGAACTTGGGTCAGTGTTTCCGTTTGGTTTAAATGATAATGTCAGTGGGTTCGGCAATGCTACAAACCGCCGTTCAAATATATCCAACATTACCCAACTATTTAAACCCCATCAACGGAGACATCGCAGCCATGCTTGGCGAAAGCTTAATAGTTCGATGATTCACGATCATATCACTTTAAATTACTTAGTGGGTTTAACTAACTCACCCAATAGTATACATAGCTTACGTACAGTTCTGTATGCTTTACCTCTGAGAGCTTTAGATCAAATAGCCAGAGATATACAACAATCTGCGTCTTCAGGAAATATAATACCATCAAAAATCATTAAAGTATGTCAAGATATAGCGTATTTTCGGTTGTATCGTCCAGTGAACATAATCGAAACATCTCAAGATCGACTTTTCTTGAAACTCAACTACTTAGATAAAGGACTGGACATCATTAATTTACCTCGAATCCTGAATGATCCAGAGGTACGCAACACTGCATTTCATATAAGTATACTAAATCTATAGCCACCAAAATATTCAATTACTCCAATGCTGTCCAGGAGTTTGACTGGAACTTGTACACGTCAGGAGGCTATAGTTGTGATTGTGAATCGTCGAACTTTATCTATACACCATGCAAACATGTTGTGACTGGTGACCTTGATGTGGTGAGTGATAAGGATCTGAAATTACTCCTGATGAAAGGACCTAAATATAGAGAGCCAAGAAGAATAAATCTGAACGCCGACCAGAAGATAGTCCTGTCTGCATTGGAACAGTACGTTATTGATTGGTCTAAGCGAGAAAAAGTTGAACCTACAGTACTCGCTGATTGGCTGGACCTCACCAAGAGCAAGGTCGTTGAAACAATCCGCCATATTGACAGAAGTACTCTTCCCCAAGCAAAAACAAGTACTGAGAAACCTCAATTCGCAAGAAGTTCTAGCAAATCTCCAGAGTAAATTCGTCATAGTCCCAGCAGACAAAGCTCCGAATAATATAATATTCATATGTAAATATTACTATTACCAGGTGCTGGTTAAAGAATTACGTGTAGATATATCTTCATCATTTACTCTGGAAGATTTATTTAACAATCACAAAAAGTTTCTCAGGGAAAGAGGTATTTGTCTTCCAACCAATCATAACGACATACCAAAACTATACTGGACTCCCAAAGTGCATAAATCACCATACAAAGCTAGATTCATAGCTGGTTCTAGAAGCTGCACCACCAAGCTTCTTTCAACCCTACTGACGAGGGCCCTTCAGGAGGTAAAAGCATTTTGGGAAAGGTATTGCGCCATTATTTCTAAGAACTCTGGCGTTGAATGTATGTGGATATTGAAAACTCAAAATGTCTTACGGAAGAGCTTGATGCTAAAGGTCACATACCGTACAGACATGTATCCACATGGGATTTCTCGACTCTCTATACTACAATCCCTCATCAGGGCCTTATTGACCGTCTAAGTTCATTAATAGTATCTGTGTTCAAGAAAACTGATCGTAGATATATTAATGTCGGAAGCCATAAAGCATTCTTTAGCTCTACTACATACAAGAGATATCATTCATGGGATGTTTCTTTGTTGATAGAGTTGCTTGAATTTCTCATAAAAAATATCTATGTGAAATTTGGCAACACAATATATCAGCAGCATATAGGTATTCCAATGGGTACTAATTGTGCACCCCTGTTGGCTGACCTGTATCTGTTCTCTTATGAATATGACTATATGCAGGCGCTTTCAAATTTCGCTATATGCAGGCAACACAATATATATGCAGGCAACACAATATATCAGCAGCATATAGGTATTCCAATGGGTACTAATTGTGCACCCCTGTTGGCTGACCTGTATCTGTTCTCTTATGAATATGACTATATGCAGGCGCTTTCAAAAACCGATCCATTCAAAGCCCGTTCCTTCTCATTCACCAAACGCCATATAGACGATCTTCTCGCTGTGGATAATCGCTATATAAATGACGCAGTGAAGGATATATATCCACCTTCACTGGATTTGAAGGAAACTACAGATAGCCCTACAGGCACATCATATTTAGATCTATATCTCTATAGAAATGAAGCGGGCATTCTCTCTCGTCGACTTTATGACAAGAGAGATGATTACAATTTCGACATCGTAAACTATCCCTTTCTGGACAGTAATATTCCATATGGCGTATACATATCTCGCTTAGTAGCATTTGCTAGATCCTGTGTTAAATGTGACGATTTTAATCAACGTCACAAAACATTGGTGCAGAAACTTAAAAAAAGGGCTATTCCACCAAGCCCCTACACTTAAAGTTTCTCAAATTTGGCGATACATATCGCATGCTGATAGCAAAATACGAACGTAGCGTGCAAGATCTATGGCGCTACGTTTCGTAACTTTTGTCTAATTCCGCTTAACCCGGGGCTAGGGGCCGTATGAACCCATGTACTTCAAGAACCTCATGGTACTCATATGAACAGTCACAATCAAAGCGTGACTGAGATACATCATTCTTAGATGACGACTTTACAACGAATATTATGGATTAAGAATACTGATCAGCGATACGGATTCGATATTTTTGGAACATCATGATGTCTTGCCGGCATCATTGAAAGCTGTTGACCGCTTCTCTCTTGCAGGAAACAAGCCTATGTTTATGTATACTATGATTGTCTTTTTGAATTAGGTGCTAATACTGTTATATGGAAAATGGAATAGGTCTTTGGATTATGGACGCGGATATTCTCTATGGACGACGGCTGGATTATGAATGACGGACTAGACGCTTGTAATTTTAACCTGTGTATGCCTGGATTCTGCTGGTGGACAAGTTGTCCCCGAGGCCGGGCCCCTGCACACCCAACACTCATAATGGATACAAAAGAAAGAAAAAATATGAAGACAGACCCGAGGAACCTTAGTGCAGGTTTCTCGGCCGAGTCTCTAATAGTTCGAAATGCACTAAGACCTTTTTCAATCCAAATGCCAGATATATTTCTGACAGCAAAGCAAGGCCACGACATCAAACCTTGTAATATTGCGCTTGATGATTGTTTAGCACCGAATTCTACATGTAATAATTTCAAAATTTCTAAGTGTGGACGTCGTGGATGTCTCACGTGTCCACTCTTTAATACTTCAGCTTCATTTAGTTCCGCGTTAACTGGTAACTCATATTCTGTTAACTCGTATGTTGATCTTAGTTGTTCTACTACAAACTGTATTTATTTAGTTTCCTGTAAGAAGTGTGGTCAACAGTATGTTGGCAAGACCACCCAAAGACTCCATCTTAGGGTGAACGGTCACAGAATATCCGTTAGGAAAAAGCAATTGCTTATAGGTAAGCATTTTTCTGGACCCGACCATGGCTGGGATAACTTTAGTATTCAGATCATAGACGTCGTCTATCCATCTACTAAGGATTCCCCCTTTGGATTGAGAGAAAAATCCGAGAGCGGGAATTATTCTGGATGCTAGAACTTGGGTCAGTGTTTCCGTTTGGTTTAAATGATGTCAGTGGGTTCGCCAATGCTACAAACCGCCGTTCAAATATATCCAACATTACCCAACTATTTAAACCCCATCAACGGAGACATCGCAGCCATGGTTGGCAAAAGTTTAATAGTTCGATGATTCACGATCATATCACTTTAAATTACTTAGTGGGTTTAACCAACACACCCAATAGTATACATAGCTTACGTACAGTTCTGTATGCGTTACCTCTGAGAGCTTTAGATCAAATAGCCAGAGATATACAACAATCTGCGTCTTCAGGAAATATAATACCACCAATCGCTATATAAATGACGCAGTGAAGGATATATATCCACCTTCACTGGATTTGAAGGAAACTACAGATAGCCCTACAGGCACATCATATTTAGATCTATATCTCTATAAAAATGAAGCGGGCATTCTCTCTCGTCGACTTTATGACAAGAGAGATGATTACAATTTCGACATCGTAAACTATCCGCCATATCGACAGAATCATTAAAGTATGTCAAGATATAGCGTATTTTCGGTTGTATCGTCCAGTGAACATAATCGAAACATCTCAAGATCGACTTTTCTTGAAACTCAACTACTTAGATAAAGGACTGGACATCATTAATTTACCTCGAATCCTGAATGATCCACAGGTACGCAACACTGTACCAAACTATTTTAAGTTCACAGAACCTCCTTGTATTTCATATAAGTATACTAAATCTATAGCCACCAAAATATTCAATTACTCCAATGCTGTCCAGGAGTTTGACTGGAACTTATACACGTCAGGAGGCTATAGTTGTGATTGTGAATCGTCGAACTTTATCTATACACCATGCAAACATGTTGTGACTGGTGACCTTGATGTGGTGAGTGATAAGGATCTGAAATTACTGATGAAAGGACCTAAATATAGAGAGCCAAGAAGAATAAATCTGAAGGCCGACCAGAAGATAGTCCTGTCTGCATTGGAACAGTACGTTATTGATTGGTCTAAGCGAGAAAAAGTTGAACCTACAGTACTCGCTGATTGGCTGGACCTCACCAAGAGCAAGGTCGTTGAAACAATCCGCCATATCGACAGAAGTACTCTTCCCCAAGCAAAACAAGTACTGAGAAACCTCAATTCGCAAGAAGTTCTAGCAAATTTCCAGAGTAATTCTCCCAAACTGCATTTACTCTGGAAGATTTATTTAACAATCACAAAAAGTTTCTCAGGGAAAGAGGTATTTGTCTTTCAACCGATCATAACGACAACCAAAACTATACTGGACTCCCAAAATGCATAAATCACCATACAAAGCTAGATTCATAGCTGGTTCTAGAAGCTGCACCACCAAGCTTCTTTCAACCCTATTGACGAGGGCCCTTCAGGAGGTAAAAGCATTTTGGGAAAGGTATTGCGCCATTATTTCTAAGAACTCTGGCGTTGAATGTATGTGGATATTGAAAAACTCAAAATGTCTTACGGAAGAACTTGATGCTAAAGGTCACATACCGTACAGACATGTATCCACATGGGATTTCTCGACTCTCTATACTACAATCCCTCATCAGGACCTTATTGACCGTCTAAGTTCATTAATAGTATCTGTGTTCAAGAAAACTGATCGTAGATATATTAATGTCGGAAGCCATAAAGCATTCTTTAGCTCGACTACATACAAGAGATATCATTCATGGGATGTTTCTTCGTTTATAGAGTTGCTTGAATTTCTCATTAAAAATATCTATGTGAAATTTGGCAACACAATATATCAGCAGCATATAGGTATTCCAATGGCTACTAATTGTGCACCCCTGTTGGCTGACCTATATCTGTTCTCTTATGAATATGACTATATGCAGGCGCTTTCAAAAACCGATCCATTCAAAGCCCGTTCCTTCTCATTCACCAAACGCTATATAGACGATCTTCTCGCTGTGGATAATCGCTATATAAATGACGCAGTGAAGGATATATATCCACCTTCACTGGATTTGAAGGAAACTACAGATAGCCCTACAGGCACATCATATTTAGATCTATATCTCTATAAAAATAAAGCGGGCATTCTCTCTCGTCGACTTTATGATAAGAGAGATGATTACAATTTCGACATCGTAAACTATCCCTTTCTGGACAGTAATATTGCAGTGGGACCTGCATATGGCGTATACATATCTCGCTTAGTAGCATTTGCTAGATCCTGTGTTGAATGTGACGATTTTAATCAACGTCACAAAACATTGGTGCAGAAACTTAAAAAACAGGGCTATTTCACCAAGCGCCTACACTCAAAGTTTCTCAAATTTGGCGATACATATCGCATGCTGATAGCAAAATACGAACGTAGCGTGCAAGATCTATGGCGTACGTTTCGTAACTTGTGTCTAATTCCGTTTAACCCGGGGCTAGGGGCCGTATGAACCCATGTACTTCAAGAATCCTCATGGTACTCATATGAACAGTCACAATCAAAGCGTGACTGAGATACATCATTCTTTAGATGACGACTTTGCAACGAATATTATGGATTAAGAATACTGATCAGCGATACGGATTCGATATTTTTGGAACATCATGATGTCTTGCCGGCATCATTGAAAACTGTTGACCGCTTCTCTCTTGCAGGAAACAAGCCTATGTTTATGTATACTATGATTGTCTTTTTGAATTTGGTGCTAATACTGTTATATGGAATATGGAATAGGTCTTTGAATTATGGACGCGGATATTCTCTAATGGACGACGGCTGGATTATGAATGACGGACTAGACGCTTGTAATATTGATGAGTGTTTCTTATCGCGAGACAGTCATTTCGTATGACTTGCAAAATTATGTATATCTCCTCTTTAGATAGCTGTTTATTGATGATTTTACTTGATTTCGTCATACGTCCGACGGTAGCTTTTCCCGAATACACGTTAAGTATTTGTATTTGGATGCTTGGTTCAGTTACCCTGGTATAATTATCTTCTGCCTCCACTTGTCTTAATGGATCGGCCCATCGATTGACCTATATCGCGAGTACTCGAATTGTTAAATGAATCATGTCAGTTTGCAGATTAGATATCAAATCTGATCCAGACGATACCGAACCATTAGGGTTGTACTTTCTATCAAGAGCTGGCATCCAAAATAACTCCGTGGCTTCGGTGTGTTCTGTCAAATTCGGCTAGTCAACATATATGATCTCTATGCTGAAGTTGCTTCAGCCATGGTCGTGGCAACAGAATATTTACCTATAAGCACTTGTTTCCTTCTGATGGAGTTCTGTGCCAAACATTGAGATACAGCAACACCGTTACCATACGAACTCCCTGCTACAGCGTGTGGAGGTGGATTTGTCACACTCAAGGTTATGACATCCAGTTTGAATGGCGGAGGAAGCCGAAGTACCCGAAGAGAACCACTGGCCATATTATATCAGGTTGGAGATTATTTGGGAAACCTACATGCTGGTGCGTTCATCCGTAAATGGCTTTTCTTCATTCATCTGATATTTTGACCCCTTGGACAGCCTATAGCTATGTTATCACGCCGTGATCTACAAGATGTATCATGAGCCTTTCGAACATAATCAACTTTGTGCAGCTAGATTGAGCCTCCATACTGCTCCATACTATTCAGTAAGGTAGCGCAGAAAACGCTTTTCGCAGTCTGGGATATCAATTTGTTGGCCAAAAATTGCCAGCTATTCGATATTGATAAAGAGGTCACAGTTTCACTTTGTTTAATTGTAGGTTTGGAAACTTCTCGAATCTTAGTCGATCATGGATGGTGAGAGGCCTCTATTGTATGGTAATGGGGAGAGAAGCAAACATGCTATACTTGTGAACAGTGCCACTGATCGTTTCCCAAAATATACTAGTTTAAATGCTGGAATTATTCAGTCAGGTAGCTCAGATGACGCTTATCTCAGTCTGGGATATCAAAATGTTGGTCAAGTACAGACAGATCAACCATCAGAAATAAAAATATACACAAGACGATTTTACATATTGGCCGTATTTTCCGTACTGACACTGGTCCAGTGTATGGTATGGAATACATGGGGGCCAATTTCTCAATCAGCGAAACAAGTATTCAATTGGACAGATGGCGACATCGCATTACTTGCCAACTGGGGAATCATCGCCTTCATTGTTAGTATCGTTTTCTTCTCTTGGCTTTTGGAAGTGAAAGGTAAGATTGTCTAGTTACTTACTTGGCTTGGACTTACACCTCTAGACACTGAAACTTTCAGCGAATTCAGAAATTCATGTAATGTGGAGGTTGTTATAATTTATGCGAACTGATATTTTGTTCAGTGAAAAGCAGGTTGAAACCTTGTTGTCCATTTATAGAACTGATACACATCCTATAAACTTTTCTCCCAAACGTCTATTTTACCCGGATGTCCAGAAGATTATAGATATACAGATATATCCAAATAATTTACAGCGAGATGGGACATCATACTTAGACGTCCACCAAAACAGTAGTAATAGTTGTGGTAGTATAGTAGTATAGTGTCGATCATGGCGATTTCTCGAACAGAATAGTCTTACCTCG
Source organism: Hanleya hanleyi (assembly GCA_036873755.1). Lineage (NCBI taxonomy): Eukaryota > Metazoa > Mollusca > Polyplacophora > Lepidopleurida > Hanleyidae > Hanleya > Hanleya hanleyi. The sequence goes on along the minus strand of JAVTVY010047572.1, from coordinate 25,023 downwards.
GACTTGGGCTCTCCGACAAGTGAGACTATTGCAAGTTACCAAAACTCTTCCCGCCGGAAATTAATACTATTCTTTGTTTATCCAGGCCTGAGATGGTCATGTTTAAGTAGAAGTTTCCTTGTCGCAGCTGGAACTGCTCTTCGATGCATAACGTTCCAACAACCTTGGGCAACTTGGTCAGTTTCAATGTGTCCAAATCTTGAAAATTTTGTTATCTTTTCCCTTTAACAAGCCTATATTAGAATAGGAACTTTTCTTTCTTTTACACGCCTATACAGTCCGTGTTTGTGATTCAACTAAGCCTTCGAGCGTAAACAAATTACAAATTTTGTGAATGAGTATACACGCATCTTCATTTTATCAAGCCAATTTCTACGATCCCACTGCCTTGATTTATCTGACCACGTTCAAGTAGCGGCGTCATTCCTCTTTATATGGTGCTTTTGTTGACCTATTATATAGGTCAACTAATCAAGAACTCACTTATATGACACATTTCGAAATTCAAATGATTTCGAGGTCATTAACGTCTCGTGTCTATTTATGAGTTCTTTTAGCCAGATATATCAAGGGAAGTTCGAAGTGGGAACGTAGAAATTAGCTTGATAAAATGAAGATGTATACACGTTGCGCAAGCCTGTAAAGTCAGTGACCGTTTAGACTTAAGATTATTCGAAATTTCTTATACTCATTGGATAGAAATATGCAAGTAAACTGGATTCAGACAGGTATGAAGGGGCGAGGCATCACGTAAGCTTAGCTTGAAACAATGTTACAGTTAAACAATGGACAATATCTTGAATACAATGTTGATTCCATGTGTATTATGGTAAATATTGTCCTGTTAATGTTGATTCTCACCCAGGTTAATCCACGCTGGTCAGTTCCTCAATGGGTTAGCGGGACCGGTTGCCATGGCGGCATGTATAGTCATATCATCAAGGTGGTTCCCTCCCCATCAACGAACAACGTCCACTAGCATCGGGAATTTGGCCAACTACGTAGGAATGGCTATCTCTTTTATTATAGGTACGCGGTGTAATATTGAAGACGAAGATGAATCAGTGTACTTATGGCGATGACCACTTCCTCTCTTTCAAGAAACTAGCTTATATTTATAAGAAGAAATAACATGAGGATATGTTTTTAAGAAAAGTTTTGTTTTGATACACCCGCCAAACATTCTTATATTGCCATTGCTTATGCCTACAGGAGAACAAATGACATTAAATGTGAATGATAGTGTGCACATATGGAATCTGTCACGATGCTGTCTGGTAGGGGATTTATCAGACAAGTCCACAAAATCATTTTATAATAATAGCGAGTGGATGAATTATCACCTTTGTCTGACAAATGACGTTTCCCTCGCAAATACTCGATACTTTCTCTTCACGCTGTGGTGGGTGATTTGGTGGGCACGGGTTCTTGTTGCTTCAATGCATTTTGCTGAGAAGCAACAGGAACTTGATAATGTGATGTCTAGCACTGTAATATCACTTGTCTTGATTGCACCATGTAAGCGTCCTGCCTGTGTCTTGTGTGCTGTCCTCAGTGTTTTATTGGGTGGATGGTGGGTGTCTGGTTCCATGCTGCTTCAAAGATTTCTTCTTTGAAGTAGCAGGAACGCAACGTGACTGGGTGGTGCTCACTCACTCTTCACGCTGTGTGTACAATTTTGTTGACATTTCGGCTGGCTCATCTATAACATCTCCATTAAATGACAACCATGCACTTTGCGTTAGACGATGTTTGTTCTGTCTACACGTAATTTTATTATATCTATCCATACATTTTAAGTAATTGTGTGTCCAAGAATTTTTTTTTTACCTATGAGTTAAATTATTTGAGAGACTTGAAGAATTCGTCGTGAATCAAGCGTCTAGTTCGTCATTCAATATTCAGTCGTCGTCCATTAAAGAATTTTTGAGGCCAAAATTTCACGAGTCACTGAATTACCAAACACAGCAATGTTATATTTGGATAAATGTAATTGTTGCACTCATAATGTATGCATAGCTCTGTTCGACAACAATTCGTTCATTCACAGTTCCAATATCCAAGATGATTCAACTTACTACTCAATAAGAACGTCAATATTCTCGGCTGTATTATGATTCAGCAAATAGTCACATTGTTGTTTTTGTCGATGCAGGTCCATTACTTGTTCCTCATCATGACATCAGCTGTCACGTCAACTCCACTCTCATATGGAATATCAGGTGAACTGTTTATCACTTTTTATATAGTCGAGAGACCCAAACATTCACAAGATGGTCCTCGCTCAAATATATTACCATATCCCATTTTGTATGTGCCTATTAGATTGTACATTATTGCGCTAAATTGTGATTGACGATTTAAAGGCAGATAATTGATTACCGACCATGGCATCACCGATAATGTGCCAACATTGCATCAAGGGTGGACTTGATATTTCTTTACTAAGCATTGATGGTATCTGGCAGTACTATTGTTATATTGGTTGCAAGTTGGTGAATTGGTGGCTGCAAAAAAAGGTGTTCGGTGAAACAAAAGAAAGTAGAATCATCTTATACTTGTTTGAAGTTGTTTCCAATATTAAGTATGAAATAGGAAGCCAGGCGGTCAACTCTGACAGTTTTGAATATCAGGAAATGTGATCTTCCTTGAATAACAGTTTAAACGTGTATAGAATCTCTTGAATAACACACATGAATCCTAGAAATATTTGGTATAGATTAATTTGTTGCTTACATTCTTAGCCATTGTCCATCTGATGTACCAGATGGTGTGGCACAGATGTTGAAATGACCTGATTTTCGAACAATGTTTTCAAACTGTTTTGTTCTGTAACTATGACAACCTTTATAACTTTAGCGATATACATGGCACACCTCTGGTGGATGACGCCTGGAGACTGGCTGACTCCTCGGAATCCAATGTCCCGTGGACGAATATAAGCCTGGTGTCACGTTGTCCGAACTCTTCTCTCATCCAGAGTGAGTAGGGATACCTCCACTAACATCTAAAAAAAATACACTTTATGCTCATTGTACTTTCACAACACAGTAAATTCGCAGAATTATTACGCCACAAAATTTCACACACTGCTGAACAATAGGTTCGCACCACAGAAAAATTCCAAAGGAAACTCAACGTAAATCCACGTATAGACGGAGATTTAGACGAAGCGATTCAGCTAACGTAAGAACAGTTACCTATTGACAATAGATCATCTCATTAAGCATATGAGAACTGTGACATGTAGGATACTACCCAACGCTACCCAGACTGCCTGTGCCTGAGATCACTGGGGCGTGGAAACCATAGGTATTAAACCATACCGAGACTTCGTTATTCAGTGTATGGTACAGACTATCCATTATCAATATGAATTCGTTTGAGAACATTTAAGTTGTAAATATGTTAATGTACTAGTATATAGTTTCGCCCGTTAATCTTGTTTATTCTGCCCAGCACTTATTTTTTCTGCTGTTTTATTTTACCAGGTTACATCAATGAAGAGAGGGATGGCATTAAGAGACTAATGTACCTAGGTAACTCGAGTCCCTGAGAAATTGTAGCCTTTGTTTGAAATGACAAGGTTTTGAAGATATCGTATTGATTTGCTGAAAAATACATGTTTACACCTTTCCCTTCCTTAGTTCGTGGTTTTAATTTTGGGTCTGAACGAGAACGGATAAAGGATCAAGCCTTCCGATTATAAAGCATTGTCGTTAGTGACAACTGCTCGTGGGATGTCGGTTGTTACTGTATTGAAGTATAATATCTTTCTCGTCAGACATCACGTAAACATACAAACACGTAGCGGATTGACTATGGATTATGGATCCATTAACATCAGATGAGTTATTTGATTGAGCTGTCATCCCGAGCTAGCGTATCTAATTCCGGTCAAGCCGGTGCTAGGGGCCGTGTGGATAATTTCTGGTATCCACATGAATAGTTGCAATAAAGGCGCGGCGGACATACTAAGGCTACGTCCGAGAATCCACCGTATTCTCGAGTCAGAATGTGAGGTGCCGAGAGAAGCTTTCCTGTAGAGTCATATGGTTGCTTTTCAGTCGTCAGGCGTCGTCAACTTTTTCCACCTCTTGCATATCGCTCCAATTTACCCCTACATGTTGCCCCCAATCTTATTTCCTCAAGATGGGTTTATCGACTGCAAATAATCTCTTTTCAAAGCTGCCTTGAATTAGTTGATAATATATTGCGAGCTTGAATCGTAGAAGGGACTAAAAATAAGGCATCTAGAGCATAATCCAAATATTCATTGTTGTCAAATACCGTACTCATTCGATGCCTCGCAGCACATTATTTGTTATGACTGTTTTCTTGTTTCAGAATGTGGTATATCAGGAGCGATATTCCTGGCTATTCTCTTATACTACCCGTCCTTACCGCCTCATCCTCCAAGTCTCACAGCTTCCATTGACAGAATCGACTTCAAAAATGCCTTGAAGGCTTTACTGAGGTAATAAACATGAGTGTTTTCAGCAGTGGGCCACTGGAGTTACTATACTTCTGGCAGTCTGATCATTCAAAAGGGGGATGGCTAGGCAATCTGCTTGATAAAATGAATCAGGATTTGTAAATTTTCCAGTATGACAATCAAACCTGTAAATGCTTCTAGCATCTTCGTGTAGGAATATATCAACCAACAGCCCCATTGGTAAATCCTGTATCACGGAACGACGGGTATAATCGACGGGTTTGACCCGAACTTATCAACTTAATTTATAGGTTCAGACAAGCGATATTCAATCACACATATACAATCAATGGTAGGAAAATCTCTCCATTCATGTAGGTAGATGGAACAATCCAACAATATTATCTGAGAAACACGCTTTGAATACGTGACCTTTGCTACAAAACGTGCGAGATGGAAAAATGTTTCGTGACCGTGGCTGTATGAACCTATGTATTTCAATATCTTCATGATGTTCACAGGAACAGTCCCACTCAAAGCGTGACCGAGCTACATCATTCCCTAGAAGTTTTATGATACGAGTTTGATATTTTTGGAACATCATTATGTCTTGCCGATGTGATGAATAAGAATGTCCTGGTGATTAGTGTCCCTTTCATATCCTTTCCTATTGCAACCAAGGAGGGATACTTGTCCCCAATGTGGAGAAAAGTGTCCTAGCTGGGCTGGGAGATAGGACCTGGACATTCACAGACCCCGAACATTCTTAGCCTCCACACCGGCATCATAGAAATGTTTCAATGTTGTTATACGAGTTGCAAGGTCTTTGGATTATGGACGCGGAACTTCTTTAATGGACGACGACTGAATATTGAATGACGAATGACGCTTGATTCACGACGAATTCTTCAAGTCTCTCAAATAATTTAAATTTATTTTTCTTGGACACACAATTACTTAAAATGTATGGATAGATATAATAAAATTACGTGTAGACAGAACAAACATCGTCTAACGCAAAGTGCATGGTTGTCATTTCATGGAGATGTTATAGATGAGCCAACCGAAATGTCAACAAAGTTGTACACACAGCGTGAAGAGTGAGCGAGCACCACGCAGTCGCGTTGCGTTCCTGCTAATTCAAAGAAGAAATCTTTGAAGCAGCATGGAACCTGACACCCACCATCCACCCTATGAAACACTGAGGACAGCACACAAGACACAGACAGGACGCTTACATGGTGCAATCAAGACAAGTGATATTACAGTCCTAGACATCACATTATCAAGTTCCTGTTGCTTCTCAGCAAAATGCATTGAAGCAACAAGAACTCGTGTCCACCAAACCAGCCACCACAGCGTGAAGAGAAAGTATCGAGTATTTGCGAGGGAAACGTCATTTGTCAGAGGTGATAATTCATCCACTCGCTATTATTATGAGATGATTTTTGCCTGGTAAATCACCTACCAGACAGCATCGTGACAGATTACATATGTGCACACTATCATTCACATTTAATGTCACTTGTTCTCCTGTAGGCACAAGTCATTTTGGTTAATATCTACAATCTACGGCGTTTCAATGGGCGTGGTAAACTGCTGGATGTCAGTGTTAGGTGTCAGCCTGCATCCCCTTGGTGTAACCCAGGTATAACCAATGATGTCAAATGAAACTGTAGTGATAACTGTAGAGATAATCAGGCATCAAATTTCCAACTTGCTATACCTACCTGTTTCTTTCTGTTCAATCTTTGCAGTGCTTGTATACCACATCATCAACCTACATAATCATTGACAATTGGACAATAGGATGACTCCGTTGAACAAATTCTGCCGAAATTCTATACGGTAAATTGAAATAAGCGAGAACCATTATTCTTTAATGCGGAGCAGATCGTGTTGAAACTTTACCGTGCTCTTTACCTTGTTATAATTAGAGTATCTCTTTCTTCTCCTGTCCAGAACGAAGCTGGTTGGATGGGGTTCTATTCGATCTTGGCTGGCACAGTCGGAGGTCTGACCATAGCCAGGTATAGTATATACGACATGTGCCACATCGTTATAATTGCATTCGTTCCTGGAATATATCTGTCGAAAATGCACTTCATGTAGATAGTAATGGTTCTTTGTGTTTCTGGAAATATTCAACAAAGAAAGATATCGAAAGATAAAGTTGTATCTATATAAAGCTCCAAAGACTAGGGAATTGTCGTATGTTAGATGAGGAAATAAACTTTAACAGGGTTATGGGGAATGACATTCAAGTAGGTACACAGTTTCAAAGCGCCACTGTTTTGTTTGAAATTGGTAGTGTAAGTGTAGGCCTATCTACAAAATCCGTTGTCTTTCAAAAAAGAATTATCAAAGCGTTAGGTACATAAGAAAAAATGAAACTGGTACTATATAACGTTAATACTGACTCTTCTCAAAACTTTTTCACTTTCAGATTTGCAGACATTTTTGCTAAGCACATGAAGATATGTTTATTGCTATTATACCTGGCTGCGTCAGGAATATTTTTATGGATGGCGCTGATGGCTACCCGGCTTGTCCCGTCTACAACGGGTAAGTTCCCAATCGAGTGCCTGTCAATGGCCTCCATGTGATGTACGTATAGCTGGCTCTTTGTGCCATCCACAATAAGTCAAGGTGAAACATATTCTACTAGTATCCTACCTGACTGGTGGTACACCGTTACCATTTTATCTCCAAGAAACACAGCTGACATTCCATTAGTTGACTTATCAGGCGCAGATACAAATCTCGTTGGTTTAGGTGGTTCAGTGATAAGTCATCAGTACTGAAATGTTTATTACAGGCATGGTGAGTATCCCTCGTGTGAAGCTTTTGGCTGCAACAAGGCAACATCCATGTAAAGGAATCTGACCCATCTTTGCACATCTCTGCTTCAAACCGCTGCTTCAAGTGCTCTTTCAAATGTCACGGTGCTATGGCCCGTGGGAGCGGGATTACGACTATTCGCTAGAAGCATTCACCACCTTCTATTCCACCCCGTGCTCCAATTGCACGAAATCACTCAGGATGACAATTCATCCATATCGATAACCGCTCCTTATCTCTGTCCATTTTGTTTCCCAGCAAATAGAGAAATTCCAGCATTTGTGTAAAGTTTCATTGAAATTAAAAATACGGAATATGAGGACATGTGGCTTTTCAGAACGTGGGATTTCTTGATGCACAGCTCCAAATTTACTCAATCAATTGTGAGTATTTTCGACAATCGGGTTTACTTAAGTCTGGTTGTATTTTCAGGAATCTTCGGAGCAAGTTTAGATGTTGCAATTCCCTGTAGTGTGAAGGCTATTGCTGCGATCCACAGATATCACGCAGCCTATACATTAGAACTATTTTAGATGTTCAAGCGATGGCTATTTTGAGGCCTCCATGATAAGCATAATATCATTCTCTAGAAGAGAAAGTGTATATGTAACACAGGTAGACTAAGTTGTCATCCACGTATATATTAAAGCATATTGTCATGCTATGTATCGCACAGTTTTAGCCATGAATGTTTGAAACGATAATGGTGTATTTGCTAACCCAAATAGGAGTATGTCAAACCAGTACAGTCACATATGTGATGTAAACGTTGTTTCAAAATAGCGTATAAGAATCCGCGCATTATTATGCTCAGCGTTAGTTTTGTGATCCAATATTTTTAAGACGTTTAATATTCTGTATTCCCCAGGCTCTGGCAGCTTAGTTGAGTCGATGTCAATATGAATTCCGACAGTAAAATGAATTCGAATGTGTTCACTCAGATAAAACGTACTTTGTTTTGTCAACCATAATAAACATACTGCCAAAACATTAGCTGGGTATAGCAATCATAGCTGTTTTTGCATGCCAGTACATATTCCACCGAACATGATTTCATTTATTTTACAATTTCTAGAATATATATACATAACGGTGATAGGAGGGAACCTCTGTATCGGTGCCAGTGTACCACTACTGTACGAGCTATCCTGTGAGCTAACATACCCTATCCCAGAAGCAGTGACAACAGGTGTACTTGCTCTGTATAACAATGTATCGGGGCTCATATTCCTTTCCCTAGTGATGATACCCAATAAAGGTTTGTACTTGTTTGGCTTAAACTTGCTTTTTATTATACGTATTTTATCCAATGTAAGTGGAAGTTTATATTGAGTCCCTCATACAACAATATTCATGCATGATACTTATGCTTGTTCGGAATTCCACTTGCCATATAAGGTCCGATCATCGATCGAGAGGAGATCCAAGCACTTCCATCCAGTCAAGTATTACATCCTGGTAACAATATCTCATGTTTATGAGGAGAGGTGGGGGGCACGTATGATGTAACTGATTCAGTAGCAGTTGATATAGCTCGTGCTCAGTCAATGAACGCCACAGAGTAGTTGGACCAAAAAATAAATTTCCTATAAATATGGGGATAATGAAGACATAAAACTAGACTGGATTCATAAATATAGCTCAACACTAATCAGGCTAACGTTAAAGTGTTTTCCAAGCGCTTTCGACCGAGTAGATGGATGGAAAATTCTGCGCCACATATATTATATTAGCAAGGCCTTCGTTACATGAGCAAAAATGGGAACAATTGAACACTGAAACAAGATAGGACACTAGATTATCTTTCATGTTCACCAGTGTTCTGGGGTTTTTTATTGTGTGCATTACTTGGATGACGGGCAATATTACCAGGTCAATATTACCAGGTCGGCGAGCTGATGTGTCGGGTTCGTCAAACCCGAATTACCTGATTCTGCTGTTTTTTCTGTTCACAGACATGAGTTGGACTAATTGGTGTGTGGTTGGCTCCGTATTGATCTGTATACCCGTCTTACTGATATTAAAGGAAAATTATAACCGGTTAGACATTGATATAAAGATAACGCCACCCGACAAGCCACTCACTTCGGAAATCAATCAAGCTTCTCGTCGAGGATCCGTTCAAGCATGATATTTATTTTGTTTTTAATAGGCATTGAAGCATTGTCAGTTGTACCGCATTAAACTGGAATTAGCCGTTTAAATTTGTATTTTCTTTATTTATGTAAAATTATGTCAGATATAAAATATGAGTAACAGAATTATTTCAGTAGCGTTGTGTGAAAGATACTCATCTGTAATAGATATCTTGCGGAAAATTTTAGAATCTTAATATAATTATTATGATCTAATTATAATGTACAACAAAACAGGCCACTTTACTAAATTATTTGTATAGGAGTATACTGTTTTCTTATGACTTCAGTTTGTTGATAGGTATGCGAAACCTGATTATCGCGTAAGGAAATTGTCTGTGATTTTGTTGGTGAAAAAGTGGATGAAACTTAGAGCTAATTCAATTGAAACATATTTGCTCCCCCAGATACAGATACTCCCCCAAACGGGAGGTTCTCTCACGTACTGGATGGAATTCCGTTGAATCTTAAATGCCGTTTTTTACCTGCGGCACGCAAGTCTACGGGAGGCTCGCGTTGTTGTTGTTCTTGTTGTTGCTGTTCTTCTTCTTCTTCTTGTGACTTTTTGAAATACGCATGCGCTAAGAGAGTGTGATCTCTGTCACATTTTTCTTTTCAACCTCCGATCTCACATGACAACCCTGTCTTTAGGCACGGTTGAATTCATTTACAACTATATTCGATGGAATGAATTATTGCTTCGTTGATTTCCGTTCAGACTTTAATTCTCTTACGTCAACACATAGGAAACTTCAGCCGCTTAAAAAGCTGTCCATCGACACATCAGTCATTCTTTTCAGGTATTACCATTTTCACTGAACAGTATGTACATGTATATACATTTTAAGATGCTTGAATTGTTTATATACCAAGGAAGATGAGCCGCATCCTTGTCAGAAGTTCAGCTAATTTGCATACAGTCATAGACGACTGTCTTAGAAAGTCAAAAAATAAGTTCACTACTTCTAGTGATCATTTTATCTACCCAATCTAGATAATTCACAAATTGGCGAAGAAGTAGACAAGTACCGCAATGTCATTATGATTAACCTTGAATAATACTTGGTATCAAATTATAGATCATGCATCATAAAAACAAACGCAACAATTACGTTTCAGAAGAAAGGGAACAACTCACGAACTTTCGCAGAATAAAGATGTGTATATAACTTATAGAAATGACAATTTGGTATGATGTTTAACTTTACCCGCCAAGCAATTCGCATATATGGAAATATGTTTTGAAAGGAAGAATAATTTAACCCTCTGTGGGAATCGAAACAATGACCCTCCAATCCCTGGAGTTGCACTTACTGTCTTAGCTATACCGACTCATTGATAATTCTCAAGATTGACTTTATGCGCAACTGGTTTTATAATACAGAAATGACTATTTAGTATTTAATGAGTTGGACAAACCTGTGCGAACAATACATCATAGTTGTGCAGTTATATTGTGCACTTTCGGTTACAAGCATGAAATTTGGTATATACATGTAGCTATTTTGAATGATCCTCTTTCGGAACACAGCCGCTCTATCCTCATTCTCGTAAGCCAGGGCCTTGCTTCGCTGGTATTGATGTTCCCGTCCTCTTCGACACTCAGAATCCCTTTAGAGATTAGCATTAATTACTCCCGTAAGTTCAATACTTATGTGTATCAGCAGACAATGGGCAGAAACACATTGCATTTGACATCATTCTCTCAAGTCAGAGCTCATTTCTGCTAGAATTTACTGGTTCTACACTTCACAATTTACGTTACTTTGTCAATCAGTTTTACGAATGGAATTACGTCATATGTCAGCAGATACTGACCATAAAAGCGATCTATTTGACCTCGTTGTCAAAAGCTAGGTGATAGACCTGATACCAAAGTGATAGACCTGATAACAAATTCATAGAAAATTAACTTGAAGGAAATATAAATTTTCCATTTTGCTCGGCAAAGTAAGCTAGAAGAGAGACTGAAGAGCGTAGATTTTCGCGCTATGACTAAATCCTTGTAATTTGTTTGGATTTCCAAATATTTGAAAGCCTTTTTGATTTGCAAAAATCAGCGGCTGAACCGAATGTTTTGAAACTTGGCGTACACGACACTTGTACCAAGACATTGCCAAAGCGATCATTGTGACTTCGTCTGTCAATTCAGTATAGACGGCACGGGCCAGTCAAAATAGTCGGATTTTGAACGGGGAAAGTGAATATATATATATAGTATCAGACCTATTACGCATTTTCTACAATTGTGGGTTAGAAGTTGGAAATTACTTCCCTTGGCATGAAAACGCTGGAAGATGGCGCTTTTTTCTACAATTACCACTACCTCCGCTGATATGTCTTTCACTGTATTATTGCCACTGCCGCAGGTTTTGACTACAATGTAGTCATTTCTCACTTGTTTAGTCCTACCTCCCTATCGAACCACCTCTAAAACGCATAAATGGTTCTGTTGTGTCTTTTGTTGATTTTTATCCCATTTTGAGATGTCTGGATAATTTTGTTAGGAAAGTCGGCCTGTTTTGAAATATTCGACAAATGACAATGTTGAAGATAAGTACTTTATTTAGAGTCGATTTTTTATAACTACAACATTAGCTCACCGTGGAGCTATTATCACCCACTAAGAGCAGGGAAATGAACGTCCGCTACTCCCTTGAGCTGTAGACATGGGCAGTGATAGTCCGTTATTGTCTCGCAGGCCAGGTTGCCCTTTACCAGAGAAAGTACATGCAGTTATGTCATATTGTTGTTGGGAGTAAGATGCGGAGCAATCGAGCCTACTCTTCAAAACTGGTTCGACGGACAAATACCTTAACTGTTCTATAAATGGGGGAACTATTTTCGACTACTTCTTGTTAAATTTAGAACACGGATAGCGTCTCTATATGGTATAGCCATCGAGAATATGCCGTCGAGTTACAGAATCTGTTTCTCAACTCCATATTCTGGATGACTGCACCTTTTACTGAGGTTGTATAGGTCTTTGAGACCAATTATTTATATCGTCCACTTTATTCGTCTGGCAAACGATGAAAATTTGAAATGTTATTATTTCGTTTTCATTAAATACTCTTTGAAGTGACATTTTCCAAGTTTGATGCTCAATATTACGCCTTGTATATTTTCGTCACTGTAATTGTTTATCTGTAATTAAATCATTAATAGCAATATGACCACTCGATGATAAATAAATTTACTTTCAATTAGGTGTTTTTATGTTTTAAAGTTTGTTGCTGGAAATCTGCAAGGCGGAGTGTTCTTTTTCTGATCGATAAGAAAATGTGAGCAGCGAAGTTGAACAATGACTGTTAACATGAGATTGCATAATAATGAGCGATCACTCCATGCTGAACATAGCAAAAGATACAATGTTACATCAAGTATATTTTGCACTGTTTATCTATGGAGATTCTGACATGACAATGGTCAGGTTCTTTGTTAAGTTATTCTTTGACAATGGTCAGGTTCTTTGTTAAGTTATTCTTTGACAATGGTCGGGTTCTTTGGTAAGGTAAGTTAAATTACCAGCGTCTCATCCGTCATTCTTACTTCAGTCGTCAGCCATTAAAGAATATCCGCGTCCATAATCCAAAGACCTATTCCATATTCCATATAACATTATTATCGCCAAATTCAAAAAGACAATCATGGTATACATAAACATAGGCTAGTTTCCTGCAAGGGAGAAGCGGTCAACAGTTTTCAATGATGCCGGTGTGGAGGCTAAGAATGTCCGGTGGCTACGAGTGTCCGGTCCCTATCTTCTAACACAGCTAGGACAGATTTCCCCACATTGGGGACAAGTGTCCGTCCTTGGTTGCAATAGAAAAGGATATGAAAAGGGATCACCAGGACATTCTTATCCATCACACCGCCAAGACACCTTGATGTTCCAAAAATATGAAATCCGTATCGCTGAACAGTATTCTTAATCCATAGTATTCGTTGTAAAGTCTAGAGAATGATGTGTCGGAGTCAAGCGTTGATTGTGACTGTTCATATGAGCACCATGAGAAGCTTAAAGTACATGGGTTCATACGGCCCCTAGCCCCGTGTTAAGCGGAATCATACAAAAGTTACGAAACATAACGCCATAGATCTTGCATGCTACGTTCGTATTTTGCTATCAGCATGCGATATTTATCACCAAATTTGAGAAACTGAGTGGAGGCACCAGAATTGATAAGTTTTCTACGAATGCAATAATGTGGGTAGAGAAGAAACTTCATGGCCAAACTGCGATATACAATTTCTGGTGACGTCACATGTAAACGTGACGTCATGCTCCTATACGAACCAATACAAATTATACACACATATCCTTCGTGCCGTATTCATTACGTTAAAGTGCCAACAAATTAACCTACACTTGGAATTCGCAATTATGCATGGATTGTGCAGGCAATGGATGATGGCATAGCAATCAAAATGGAAGATTTGCTGAAACATGTGTATCATTAATATATGACTGTGAAGTAATATGTTAACTGTATTTATACATTGCATAAACAAAGATGATAGGCATGATATTGTATTGTGTAATAGTTCCACTTTCGTCTTACAACGACAAGGCAACCACAAATACCAAGTCAAAGTTATTATATTTAGATGTTCATCTTTAGAAAACGACTGAAATAACTCAGTGAATATATTTTCACAAGCTCTCAAAGGCCGTACTTTACACCTGCCCTCATCTTCAGGGATTTGGCTAATACAGTTTGCATCAGGGAGTTATTTATAGTATTTATAGTTTTTGATACCAGGATGTATTTGTCATTCGGTAGCTTAACTTATTCATGTTAATAAATTAAATAGTCTTTTTGATTTGGGAGGGTTCTGATTCTCATACTATCACATTTGTCATCACATTAAACAAACGGATCACATTGTCATGCAGACGAACAGTGGAAATTGTCGGTTATCTTTATATGGGTTAAGAGTTCATCACCTCATATATTCATGTTATACTAAGAACAGAAAGGTTGAATCAGTGACTCTTTCTTTACAACTCTAAAATTCACATTGAATGCTGGTATGGAAATGGCGTCAGGCTGGTCCTGATCCGCTGCGTTTTTATTGAAATTTGGGCGACTTTCTTCTTCGACTAATCATTGTGCTATCACAACACGTTTATATCGCGTGACAACATTATGTACGAAAATTAATTTGGCTAAGACAAGTCTAGGTCTTCTCAGATATGTGTTTATTGCAGACTGTATCAAACGCTTTTTTTGTTTCAGGAACAGCATGAGGAACCTCCTGATCACGAGGGTTTTCTGTAACATTGTGATCCCGTCTATTATGACGTTGAATCTCTTTATCCGTTTTCAAACCAGGTCAAATCTACAGTGCGCGCAAAGGAGAGATATATGGAAATGGCCAATTGCCAATACCGATAATAATTTATATTTATTTTCAATTTTCTAGAATACCTTTACATAACGGGGATAGGAGCGAACGTTCTTCTGGGTGCTGATGTACCTCCACTGTAAGAGCTATCCTGTGAGCTGACCTATCCTATCCCAGAAGCAGTGACAACAGGTGTACTTGCTCTGTATAATAATTTGACCGGGCTCATATTCCTTTTTCTTGTGATGATACCCAATAAAGGTTTGTTGTTGTTTTGTGATTTTATGTTCGCACAAAAATATAAAAGAATTATTTTTCCGTCATAGAAGTAATGTCGTAGAGATGTGTCCGGACTAGCAACACATTCTGCGATAGATAGCTAAAATATCCCCCGTTAAAATTGTCCCTCCACCACCCGAATAAACGTCCTATCTCTCTGAGTCTCAATCCCTATCTGACGATATCAGAGCATGCACGAAGATTGCCGAAGTTCTAGCTTCGGGCCAAAACCGATTTGGAGTAGTTCTATTCGGAAGTAACCCGGATGAGGCAATCTCCTGGCATGTACGATTTATTTCGAGGTAACAGGGCTAGCAGTTTGGATCGTAAAGCTATCTCTGCAACACCCCTCCCCGTTTTCTTTTTGGCGAAGATCTTACTTCGCCCTTATAGAACCCTTCCCTATCCCAGGCAACCGCCTTTCCAGCCCTGACAACAATTACTAAAATACGAGACAAAGACGTGAATTCTCCATGTTATATCACATGTGTCAAAATGCGTAACTTGCAGTGTACAAAAGTACACTGCTCTCTAAAAGCACCCAACTTCAATAAAATGATAACCCCCCACTATTCCAGTCTCATTAACAGACTGTCTATGATTACACCCAAACCCACTAAAAATCTCACTGGAATGGTCAGCCTCATGAGACCGATCAGTTTATTCCTCAAAAATATAAACCGCAGGCCAGCCTACCTGCTTCACGGCCCCAATAAATACAATCAGCCGCATGAGACTGCTCACTTTAATTCTTAAAAATATAATCCGCAGGCTAGCCTACCAGCTACATGACCGCAATTAATACAAAAACATCATCCAATCCACGACTGGAACAAGCCTCTAAACTAATAGCCGTCCAGACTATAAATTGGACTCCCCATTCTCTCTCCCCTAATAATTTCAAGGCTCGTTTTCAACAGCGGCCAACACTTTCTAGTAGAGAGGGAACCCACAGGGACGAATGTACGAGGAGCCAGCAGTCTGCGTGCACTCAGATATGATGACCCAGCGCACACCCGCCCCAGCAAACGGCTACCTCACCAGAGAGAATATCTGTAGAGGAAGAACATAACCATAATTGCTACACCTCTACAGGTATCAAGCCCACACAAAAAGATCATTAAACTCATAACTAGACGAGGGTTGAGACTATAATCAAATAATGACGCATGTATTCACTCCCCGAGTGGTGGCTATCCTGCCCCACCGGATTCAGCATAAATCATAACGCGTATTACAAAATATCGGATAGACAACTCTCACCAGGGCTTCATGGTGAAGACATGGGATGAAGAGGGACGTCTTCCTCAACCCCAGGTCTCCGACATGGCTACCCGCACTACATATTCTCTTACTATATCTCCTCCATGTCACTCCATATATTAACTTCACCACAGATTTCCATGAACGTGTCACATAGCTTAACACACACAGAAAACCCCACAAAGAACACACAGTTATACAATCTCAACAGAAGTCACATAGAAACGCGAGTGACGCGTATATCTACCACACACAATCTTCACACAGAAATTCTCTAATCACGCAGCAACCATCGAACCCAGGCGTCCACAGCATCCGGTTTCCTCACACAGATTACATAAACACACCTAGTTCATCACAACGCATCATAATCTCCCACAACTTACAAGTACAACGCCGCAGCGCAAATCACAATTTTCGAACAACATCCAACTCCCAAATACACACCAGAGTTTCTCTCATATTACACGTGCGACGCCGCAGCACAAACCAGTGCTTTCCACACACTACACATACAATACCACAACATAAACCAGTGTTCGACGCACACCGGAGTTCACACGCTACACGTACAACGCCGCAACGTAAACCACAGTGCTCAACACACACCGGGGTCCTTTACACACTACACATACAATGCCAGGACATAAACCAGTGTCCGACGCACACCGGAGTTCACACGCTACACGCACAACGCCGCAGCGTAAACCACAGTGCTCAACACACACCGGAGTTCTTCACACATAACACATACAATGCCACAACATAAACCAGTGTTCGACGCACACCGGAGTTCTCCAATACACACGATAACTCCAAAACAATATTTCCGAATACACATTACATTACACAGCACATTAGCAGCAATTTGGGTCTAGAACTCAATTTCACAGAACTCAATGACAATGTTGAAGATAAGTACTTTATTTAGAGTCGATTTTTTATAACTACAACATTAGCTCACCGTGGAGCTATTATCACCCACTAAGAGCAGGGAAATGAACGTCCGCTACTCCCTTGAGCTGTAGACATGGGCAGTGATAGTCCGTTATTGTCTCGCAGGCCAGGTTGCCCTTTACCAGAGAAAGTACATGCAGTTATGTCATATTGTTGTTGGGAGTAAGATGCGGAGCAATCAAGCCTACTCTTCAAAACTGGTTCGACGGACAAATACCTTAACTGTTCTATAAATGGGGGAACTATTTTCGACTACTTCTTGTTAAATTTAGAACACGGATAGCGTCTCTAGATGGTATAGCCATCGAGAATATGCCGTCGAGTTCTTCACACATAACACATACAATGCCACAACATAAACCAGTGTTCGACGCACACCGGAGTTCTCCAATACACACGATAACTCCAAAACAATATTTCCGAATACACATTACATTATACAGCACATTAGCAGCAATTTGGGTCTAGAACTCAATTTCACAGTGCTCCAAATAAACATCCTGTACAACAAAACAGAAATTCAAAAGATCAATTCCACAATGCTTCAAATTAACATCCTGTACAACAAAACCAAATACAATTTATCCTCCACTGCATACACGTGATGGCACACATGAATATATCCCCACAGCTGTCACTGGCAGAACAATATAAAGCCCACGTTAAACAAATCACCACTCCATATAAACTCGAAACTGCAAAAAAACCTTCCTCTCCCAAACAACCAATACCCCATCTCCAAAATCCACTACACACCCATAGGCCAAGAGAAACTCAAAACCCAACCATAGGCCGTCAACCAAGGGCGCCAACACCACATCTCCAGTACAGCGAAAATCTAACACAAACAGTGGTACCTGCCTAACCAGCATTCCCATACTGTTCATTCCCCAAAATGGTACCTGCCTAACCAGCATTCCCATACTGTTCATTCCCCGAATTGGCAAAGTCAACCCCTGGAGACTCATAAAAATGACTCAAATGACCGGGTTTAGGGAACGAGTAACATAGTTTCGGTGGTCGGAAGGGCCGTGATAGCCAAGGGCGAGGGAACCCCTTATTTATACCTTCCCTTATTGCCTACCAGCATCCGGAACGGTTTCCTCCTACTGAATCAACATTAACCACTCCCACCAGACCAGCCATTCCGTAGACCAAGAGTTATGCAAAAGTTACAACTACTGCAGTCCCGAGAAGAAACGGGGAAGGTGGGTTTGGACCATGAGGTCAAGAAACCTACATGGAGCGCCAGTGTCCGGCAGGCTTTCTAAAGGACATCCCGACACCGGCGTTCCAACTCGACCTAGCGGTGGTGATTCAATAGATTGGATTATGAGGGCCACCCTCCTCAACCAGTCGAGCGTCTACTCGACCTAACCGAAACCCATATGCCCTAACCTTCTCATGCACTTGGCCCACCTCTTAATCTAAGCCCAACTCGACATGCACTTCGACCTCTTCTCACCCCCTTCAATTTTTGGCAGTGCTTCTTCTATTATCATTAACACATTAACGGCCCCAAATCTGCCATGTCAACCAACGTGGAACGATATATAATATATGCAAACACGTAAAAAATATAAAAAATACCCAATCCACTCCACTCATATAAATTCAACGACTCTCAGTGATTTTCCATTTCAGAAAGTCACTGAAATAAACGAAAGTCAACCCAAAGTGGAATGACATACGGTTGATGTAAACAATTCAAAAAAAAAATACTCAATCACAATCCATTCAAATACATTCAAAGGCTTTCAGTAATTTTCCATTTCAGAAACTCACTGAAACATGAAAGTCCAAAGTGGAATAACATACTGTTCATGCAAACAAGTCAAAAGAAATGAAGAATACCAATCACAATCTAATCAAATAAATTAAAAAAACTCTCAGTGATTTTCCAATTCAGAAACTCACTGAAACAAATGAAAGTCAGTCCAAAGTGGAATGGCATACGGTTGCTGCAAACAATTCAAAAGAAATAAAGAATACCAATCACAATCTAATCAAATAAATTCAAAAACTCTCAGTGATTTTTCATTTCAGAAACTCACTGAAATAAACGAAAAACAATCCACATATTTTGTCCCCTACAAAACACCAAATTTGACACCAAAAAAATAAATAATAGTGTCAACCCCTCACGCTCAGTGATCCTCCACTCCACAAAATCAATGAAACAAATAAAACAGTTCACAACAGTATGTCCAAATTTGACACCAAAAATAACCCATAGTGTCAACTTCTCAGACCCAAAAAATGAAAATATTTAAACATGTGCATTGCTCATGAGTTCAAAATAATGAAACACATTCATGAACAAATGCACACGTGTTACCGCAGTCAACACGTTCTAGTGTGCCTATTCAGCTACATACATTAGCGAAAAAGAAAAAGAACAAGACCCATCTCCAGAAAAAGTGCAACACGTGCTACCACACAGTCAACGCGTTGCAACTTCTCTGTTAATCCTGCACTATTTCAATTTACAACTAATTATGTATAGAGCACTAAAGAAACCCAAGGTGGACCTTGGGGGGAAAACAAAAATCAATTATCAATTGTGCCCGAAAACCAAAGCAGGCCACCGGTGTTCAAAATAAATAAACCTTCAGTCAACACGGTCTCCCGTGCCTGGAAGAATGCAACACATAATACAAACTGGATTTTAGATTGGATCACATCGAGGAGTTATAACTCCCGAGTTAAAATACAACCAGAAAATAGTCTGTCTTCAAGATGATAAACTGTATCAAAATTTAAACTCACTCATTCACAACACAGAAATATATGTAAACTATTGGAAGGCTCTAATCGAGCTCAAATAATTTATGGAATAGCTTCAAATCTGGTTCAGCGGTAGTCAGAAACCGTTTGTGCACCACGAGTAAGTGCTTTGCGCACAACGAAAACTGAATTGTAACCAAAACACTCTTCAAAACCAATTTCCATACCCAAGATTTCTAAACCCTGTATGTTTATTCTGATCTCGGGAAATAGTACTCTATGTTGGAAGATTCTGATTGAGCCTAAATAATTTAAGACAGCTTTAAATTTAGATTAGGCAAAGTCGGAAACCGATGGGATCCTATATCGGAAACTGACCTATAACCAATCCAGTCTACAAAGCCAATTTCCACATCTGAGAAAATCTACAACCTGAATGTCTTTTGAGTGAGCGAGTGAATAGAATTTAACGTCGCTTTCAACAATATTTCAGCTATATCACGACGAACCAACTAAGCACCACCCAGCCCAGGAAGGTCTTTCGATCAGGGAACCAGTACTCTCTCGTTTATTCCCAAAATAATTCCAAATGTGTAACCAAAGCCAACAACCAACATTTGTTGACATGCTTCCCTAAAACCTTCATCACCCCCATAGTGTCCAACATCATGAACAACCCTCAGTCTATCATTCAGATCCCTCACGGATGAAACATAGGCATGTTCTCATTCAATTAAATTTCAAACAAAACAATTTCCTGAACTGATCCAGAAGAAGGGAGAAAACAAAAACTGGAAATACATGTGATTAACTCAATTCAGAAGAATTGAGGGAAGTCTGATTACTATTATCACACTGACAACACCATGGTGTCGCCATGAATGTGAGCTGCATGACTGGCAATGCCCCCAAACTATAAACTGAGCAATACAAATCACGTATCGGACAACCAAAATGTAGGCAATAGACATCTGGATTAATACAGAAATTGACCCGATGAGCGATATTTTTAGCCAACCAGTTGACAGCCGACAAATTCGACTATCACGAACACCACGACACAAATAGAACTATACAAATTAGGGACCAACTGTTCAAAAAATATCTTGAAACACAAAGAAAAAACGTATTTCCCTTTTATGGGGATGGGGAAAACGTTAGCAGAAAAAAATCAACCGTTCTCAAATTAAATTGAGCCGCGAATAATCTGAACATTTTCTATTAACGCACAATTGTATTGCCCACACAAACCCCTCTCAAACGCCAATATCAACTTTACTTCAAAATGTTCTATCATACATTACCACTATCACATAGCAGAAATATCTCTCACAAAAGTCAATCCATACAGCGGAAATCTATCACACAAAAGTAACACATGGAGCGACAATGGAGAAAAAACTCCTTAAAAATTCAAATTTTCCCATATACTAGCTCTATACGATAAGACGGTACAAATATTTGAACATTGTATAGCCCTCCCGGGCTCAAATCGCATTCAATACAACTGGGTCAATTTATCCGGCTTTAACCAGTATATTGGTCACGAACGGTCAACATGCCACTATTAATAACATACCGCGTTTATCACAGAACAATAAAACTGTATATACGACGACGCCAAGTTCAATAAATGAATAGAGTAATACACTATTTCCAAGAAATGTTGACAAGCTCAGCTGGCTTTATACCAGAAATATATTTAGTAGCACAGACCGAATGGAACATATTTAATAGCCCAGGCAGAATTGGGCAGAACTGATTTCCCAACAAAGAGCGGCGAAACGATCAATTGCTATAATCACACGAACATATGTGTTGTAGATGGTGCCGAATTTATCCTCGCGTAGGCCTTACTTAGAGCATAGCGCGTCCATCACAGGGCAACAATACTGTATATACAGCGACACCAAGTTTATTAAATGACTCCGACCGACACACTATCGCCTAGAAATGCCAGCCGGCCAAACACCAGAAAAAATATTTGATAGCCCGGACTGAAATGAACAGAATCTCCCAAGAAAGGCGAAACAAATAACCGTAACACCACACAAGCCTGTGTGCAAATTACTATTGCCTGAGCCAACCAGCCAGACAAAGAAAAACTATTCCGCAATCAACAGCCCGCGAGCCGTGAAAGAATTCATACAGAATCGTCTACTAAAATAGCCCATATATGTCAGGATGGCCTTCTCCCCGTAAAACAATTCGACCTACAATCTAAACGTGGACAGCCGGCCAATACAACAGGGGTTGGGGGAAAGCGAACAAAGGGAAAATGACCGGCTTCCATACCGTACCGCGTGTGTTTACCGGGAAATTTTATCAATGTTCCAGGCATAAATGGGATCTCAACCGTGAAAATAAAATATTCTTTCACTTTGACGCCAGTTGTCGTAGCGATGTGTCCCGACTAGCAACACATTCTGCGATGGATAGCTAAAATGTCCCCCGTTAAAATTGTCCCTCCACCACCCGAATAAACGTCCTATCTCTCTCTGTCTCAATTCCTATCTGACGATATCAGAGCATGCACGAAGATTGCCGAAGTTCTAGCTTCGGGCCAAAACCGGTTTGGAGTAGTTCTATTCGGAAGTAACCCCGGATGAGGCAATCTCCTGGCATGTACGATTTATTTCGAGGTAACAGGGCTAGCAGTTTGGATCGTGAAGCTATCTCTGCAACAGTAAAACAAAAGACATGCACCATGCCAGCAACTGACGAACCACTCGTAGTCACACTTGATTTATTTCTGGGATTCGATCATCGACGGGAAACCCTAACATAAGAGGCGTGGTGTTTAGCAGAAAACATCCCTCGTGCAGTTACGTTTATGAAGACAAGAATTTATTTGTTTGACATGTTTAATTCCGCACAAAACTGTTTCATACAGCATGGATATGTTGATATTGAAAATATTTTATTTTATTTTTGGATGAAATTGTCATATTTAAGATATACCAAGGAATCGCTACTAAATTGTATTCTAAAAAACACAAAATTGTCATTTCAAACATCTGTTGTCGCTGATTTACAGTACTTCAGACTCTGATAATTTACGGTATATAGCTTGGGTATCTTTTTTTTTTCCTACGAAGTAGGCTACAGATCGCAAATTGTCCGGTAATGAGTCAGTCAGTCCATCCGAATCCTTTCGTCGGCAAATAAGAAGAACCGTTGACATTAGAACCTTGATTTTTGGGCATGAACGTGCATTAGGCATTGTTACCAGCAAGTTCTGAGCTGATCGAATTCTGATGAAAATTTGATTTATAATTATTTTTTTTATTATTTATTGAAGACTCGAGTGCACTGTCATGCCCATCAGGAACCCTTGGCTGTATTCTTCACTGTGACTTTTAAGCGCCTGGGACTAACTTCGGCCGCCCAGCACTAAAGCAAAAAACAAAATGATGCGCCCAGCTCTCGAAAATATCAGTAACTTTAATGGTACTTGCCAAAATATGTCGGCATTATACGTTTCCAGGTAGCTACGCCATGTTTTCCCTAATAGTCCACGCCACGCTTCCCGAACATCTGCTGTAAATTGTTGGAAATATTCGGGAACACTCGTGATCATGCTGGTCGCTGTTAGCCGGTGGTATTGCGGAAGGCTACCGAAATCCCAGAATCTCGCGTCAGGCGAGCTGTATATGCCACGATGCATGAAGGAAGCAAATCATTTGATCGGAGAATGGAGGTTGTTATTTTGTCTGCTGCGAAGTTTTACCGAGCCACGAATATCACTTGACATGTATTTTATAAATCAATGTCATGAAGCGCCAAGCAACTTTGAAAAACTTCTTCTCACAGAAGCGTCAGAGGTCCAATGAAGGTAAATCGTTTGTTGGCTTTCGGTGGTCGTTGTTGTTGTTCTAAAACGTCAGCTTCCAAAAAATATTTTAATTATATCTATATTAAAAGCACACATGCATGTGTGCGCTCGCTCGTACGTCGTAATCAGTCTATTATATCTACATGTACTATGAGATATCTATAAAATGGCTAGTTTAACAGTACACTTGAATCCAGTATTAAACTGGAGATCTATTTTTAGCCTAACTTCCATTGTAATGTTGACACACATTCCGATGGTATGCGTCTTCACTCATTTGCTGGTCTTGGAATTCCGTTGAGATTGAAGGCATATTATACTGCACGTTTTATATATCCAGCCTATACAACATTGCATCATTTCTTCAGTTCAGTCATTAGTTAAAAAATGTTCTACCTCAAAAAGAAATAAAAAATGACTGGATTTTATGAGAGAAATTACTAAATTTAAACACAACAATGACCCTATTATCTATTATTACTGAAGAAATCGATAATAAAATCATCGTTGTGTTTTAAATTCAGTAACCTATAACCAGTTGTTTATTTTGTTCGTGTGTGCTTTATTGTTCATTGATTATTATGTACTCTCTTCAGATGAGGTACCTTGAAGTTGAATGCCAAATAAATATATCCATGGAGAATGGCTCTCTAGTGATGCCTGATTTGATTCTTGCATTCTAACAAATCTCTGATCTTGACCTTTCTCACTTCAAATTTGTGTTTCTTATCCAGTTTCCTGTCTTATTTAGGACTACAACATTTACTTCTCAACTGCTGTGACAGAGCATCATTCCCTACGCTAGTTTAAAAAAATCGCCTAACGCCGAGGGGGGATCCCCGCTCTCTCGGAACCTCCCCCCAACACTTCTTGCTGTACTGCTGGGCTGATCATTCTCCAGGGTAATAGAAACCGAGGGCGATAATAGTTGCTACGCTAATGACTCACCAGCGGTGACATCTGGAAAAGTTAATAGTTCCCACTGTCAATTAGAGACGCTATATAAATTCTCTCATGGTAGCACACAGGGCCCCCAAGTCATCTCTCGAGTACACACTTAAATTATCTCAACCCCTATTTCGTAGGTCCAGTGACGTTAGTCACACTGCCATGTATGAAAAGCAGTTTATCACAAAATTGAAGAAACAGTTTGGGTTTTTTTTTACTTCACGAACATAACAACAAGGGGGATTTCTTTT